>LFJQ01000001.1:1800000-1997500 GCA_001182835.1 Oropetium thomaeum
TTTTTATAAAAACAAAATAAAAAGAAAACGTGATAGAGGCCGTCGAAACAGCTTCATGGGCTCGAGAATAATTGGCACTCACTCCACTTTCAGGACTATCTTCATTAACTCGTAAACAAAATAGCTGATCGATGCCGATGGCAAAACCTGAAGAAAAGGATTAGAAAACCAGTTACTACAGTAAATCTAAACAGACTAACATACACAGTTCAACAATATTATTCTTGGATCAAATGGTAAATGCAAGTCTTAGTGAGAGGAATTACTGGAAGAATCACAGCTATCAAAGGGATATGTCAAGAGAACGTTGTCACAACAAGGGCAGCAGCGAGATATTATAGAAAATCAAACCGTCATACGATGTGGTGGTTCGGTAATCGAATACAACACATTGGAGGGTTCAAACCACAGCAAGAGAAAAAAATCGACGCTCCAATTCGGTACGAACCAAGCCGATTAAAAAATGAATCGGAGGGCAACAGAGGAGCTCTGTGTGAACTAAACCAAATACAAAAAAAAGGAATAGGAGGGTGAGAGAGGAGCGCTTTCCTGTGGCATATAGTAGGGCACAATTTTTATATAGTTTGTTTGGCAAACCACCACTGTAGCTACTCATGTTTCCCTGGGATTTCTACTCTCTCTATATGAACCAACACGGGCTAAAATGCAACCACACAAGTGTGATTGTGTATAAATAAAAAAGATGTGCTCATGGATCTAGCCCTCAGTACGTATGAAAAAGATTCTCTGCTGAAGAAAATATACCTGTAACAAGCTCGGGATCAGGCCAGCATACAGAGCTGGTACCCCACCTTGATCAACAATTTTAAGGCATGTTGCAATTGCGTTCATTCTTGTTGCTTTCACTTGCATCTGTAGCTGCCTCCGAACTACTTCAAATGGGTATGTCGCTGCTTCAGCACAGCAACCAGCAATGGCCCCATAGAGTAAGGTCCTAACAGTACCCAATTCAAGTTGATCTAATGCATTTATGTCCTGTCTTTGTTCCTTCATCATCGATACCCTCTTCTTTCCTTCAGGCGAGTGAAGATAAGCCATCTTCAATATGTCATATACTCCATAAAATACAGCACCAGATGGTGCCATGCTGATAAGAGAAGGTACTAATCCTTTATACAGCGAGAAGAATCCTTCTGTTTGGATCATGTGGCGGGCAACACCAATAACTCCACCTAAAGCTTCACCTCCAGGAGCTACCATCCTTGTTCTAATCTGAAACCAATTCAAATAAGGCAACATTCAGTAAAAAATGACAAAAGGGAAGGAAAGAAACGAAGGAAATCTGGGATGTAAAATCTGTAAATAAACATACTGTATCCATTGGTAAGCACAATATTGTTGCTGTAACACCAGCAAAAGCACCAGCAATGAATCTCTCAAAGTTTGTAGTTTCTTCATTACCAGACCATTTGCACAATTGCTTTCTGTAACTGTCATATGCATAGAAGTTGACTGCCTTGAATGGAGCAGTGCGGAGGATGTTGACAAAATTCCCTTTCCAAAAGCCTTTCAACCCTTGTGTTGTCGCAATAGAATGGATAAGCTCGAATAGATTCCTCTGCTCACCACGAACTATATACTCCAACTTTAGCCTCTCAAGAGGTGCAACAACTGTTCTGCATGGAACATAAAAATTAGGAAACCAATACCTATATAGCCTATCGCAAACTATATATATATATATATATAGAGTACCACTTTGGGTAGCCCTATCATGTAAGTTGGTTGACTCTAGATGTTATACAGCTCGCATAAATCCAACTGTACTCAAAATCAGCTGGACACAGGAAGTTCTCAGCTGGTCTTTTTTTTCTAGTTTCTCATGCTTGGCTGTTTTGAGATTTATAAGACCACAGGATATATGATCATCATCACTAGAGTCAGCTCAACCGAACAAACATTCCAACTTATGGATATAGTGATACGTATTGTTGAAGTGCCACTTTCGCAGGACCAACTTGATTGCTGGTTAATTGGGCCTGTTATGTGCTATAGTAAACTTTCTTAAAGTAATGTTGTACCCTTTGTTTTTTCTTGGGTTTTGTTTGTGTTCGTTCTTAGAGGTTTCATCTCTAGCCTACTCCAACTTGTTTCGGACTAAAAGGCTTGGATGTTGTTATTGTTGTAATCAAGAGCATGGTTTGTGTCAGTCTTTTTTCCAATCATTTGTCATCTGTTTTTTCCTCTATGTCTTGCTTGTGTTGGATCCCATGGTTTTCATCTCTAGCCAACCATGCAGTGTCAACTTGGACCACTATGTCATGATGAGGAGACACGAAATGATTAGTCATAGAGTATCATTTTGCAATCTTAGGAAGACAATATTACCTTGAGGGCAATATATAGAATTAACCTGCTTCTCAGTGGGTAAGATTTACCCTTGCTTTTGCTTACTCTGTTTTGTATTGTCCACAGCTCTCATCACATAAACAGGAATCTGGTTTCGCCTTGAAAATGAGGGAGCAGGGGCTTGGCATTTAAAGTTCTAACTTGAACAAAATTTTCAGTCAAAAGAAATATGGCACACAGCCATACACAATTTAAGTATTTGACCAAACCCGCTTCACTAAAATTTATGCCATTCAAATGCCATTTAAGTAGGAGTACTAGCAATAACTCCAGAGGAGCAATTCTGTTCGATCCACATCTATAGGTCAACTCTCAATCCTCTATGCACTAGCAGCACAGCAAACAAAACTGATTTCTCACATTCCAAAAAGATGTGCCTACTATTGCTCGATAACAAAAGTTTGACCTCAATTGCTAAATTAGCGATCATGCTGAACTGCTAACTACAGTACATACTTATTTTAAAGCCAGGGACACCTAACACGCCAGTCATCGGCCTACCAAAGAGTTGAACAAATCTAAATTAAAGCCTCAAGCAAGTGAGGCTGTTATTGAAATTTTAGGCTGAACCCAGAAAGCTCAATTCATCTGAACAGAATGGCAACAGCATACATAAACAAAGCCAATATCTATTAGGCGAATTTCTATTCTAACTACTAGATGCATGAGCTGCACATTTCAGTTTACCCATCTAGTAGAACGTATATCCAAATGTAGTGGATTAAAACAGAATCTGATGAACACCAGGCACAGAAAGAGCGGCTATACCTCGAAACCATGGCAGCAACGGCTCCAGCCCAGAGATGCTTGGTCACGTTCATCGCACCAGCTCCAGCGCGCACCTCCTTGTCCTTCTCCGGCACCACCACCACTTTCCCGTCCGTCACAACCTCCTCCACCGTCGTACTCGTCGCCTCGACCAGCGCCTCCGCCTTCTCCTCCGCTCCCGGGAGCAGCCCCACGGGAGGCGCAACGAATCCCCTGCTCCCCTTAACAGTCATCGTCAGCGACAGGAACCCAGGGGGCGTCCCCCGCCGCCGCCGGCGGCGGGCACCAAACGGCACCGAGCAGCCCGGCATAGCCGCGAGGAGCGCGCCGTGCGCTGCCGCGTCGCCGGCCTCGAGGAACAGCCCCGCCGTCGGAATGCCCTCTCCAGCCGCGGGAGGCAGCCACATCTCCAGCCACGGCATCGCAGCGGACCGCACGCGCGAAGCACTATCCTCGAGCGCGCCACACAGGTTGTAGGCCGCCCCTCCCGCTGCCGCCGCCGCTAGGGTTCGCGAAGCGAGGCAAGCATCGGTTTTATCGATGCCGGGCAGAGTGAACGGAACGGAATGCGCACGGCGACTTGCTCCAACTATTCGAGCAGCTGAGCTGCCCGGTGAGCAAGAAATAGATGTGCCGGAGGGGGGCTGATGGATGATTCTTGTTCTTGCGATCCTCGACAGATTGATTTGCTGGCGGTTGGGGACTTGGATCTTGCCGCCCGGGGGCAGGAAAGGCCAACGAACTGCGAACGTGAACGAGGTTGCCCAAGGTGCGATTTCTTTTTCGAAAAATAGAAAAATAAAAGGAGGATGAGTTATTTTAGTAATAAAAAAACAACCGGTGTTCTTTGATTTTTGTCCGCACATTTGAGTGGTGGTTCTTTGTTATATGTCAAAATGGATGTTTCAAGAAAAAAATGTCGAGGAAAGTCTCAAAAAAAAAAAAGGAGAAACGGAGGAGGTTGAAGATAGAATCGATAACGATGATCCTGATCCTGGGGAGTTCTGGCGTGCTAAGCTATTCCATTGGCCAGAATTTTCCTTACAAACGACATTAGGACAGTTCCACGAAAAGGCCAATTTTGCTTTTGTTACTGAATGTTCATGAATCATACGGGACATAAAAACTCGGTAACCTACCAGGTTAAGTTTCGTTTACGTTAAGTGAATGCGCTTGAAAAGTAATTTCTGTGTAACAAACACTATACTATAAAAAAAATGGGGGTAAGTCCAAGATCTATCATTGTTTTGACAGGGAACAAACGACAGAGTCTAATCCTGTCTCTTCGGTTTGTAAGACTGGACTGCCACGATAGAGCATTTGTGTCCCCCGGAAGGACACAACGAGACAACGATATGCATCGATTGCTTCAGCGTTTTTCGTTATGAACGAGGCCGATACTTGCAACAGGGAGTTTGTCTTCGTGTTGTTCTTTTCTTAGAGAGATTAGCTTTACACGGAAGAGGCCAGAGATGACACACCCAACCCATGAATTCTTCTACGTCACTACGTGATCACCGGAGAGCCAGACACAAATGCAGCGCCTGCTGTCTTTTCTAATCGATTGCGAACATCATTTCTTCTCTCTTTTTTGTCCTTCGACTAAGTAACAGTGAAAAGGATTTCGTAAAATAAAAAAAAAATCAAAAGAAAGGAAAACACCGTACACATTCCAGCCCAACCAAAACCAGTTGTCTTGTTTTCCAGCCCAACAGTCTGGCTAACCTTTTTTTTCGCGGGAAATCTACCACTGCCCCAGTACTCTCAGAAGCTTGAAGCTTCAGACCTGCTCGCCGACAGTGGAGAGTAGTAGCTTAGTAGGAGCATCATCGATTGCTCTGCGGAGGGCGGAGGCGCTGTACGGACGGGACGGTTCCTCGAAGTGAATCAGCATGCCACAGGCATCCGCGGGCCGGCACTGACCGGCGGCGAACGGGCACGGGTTTTAATTCCGGCGTTACTCTTGAGCCCGTCTTGCACGCTGCCACTGCTCCGAAATTGAACTCTCACATTCAATATTTTCATCTACCACACCTATCCCAGACGGTTGATGGCAAGCAAAGGTGATCGACCGAGCGAGAGCTCGCACTCCGAGCCATTTCCTACTGCCTAAAAAAAATACGATTTAAGACAAGGCTTCGATCAAATATTATAAATATAAATTATAAATAATATTTAAATTATTATGTTTAAAAATATAAAAATTATATAAATAAATTTATTTTAAAAATTATTTTAAAAACATATATATATCATTTTTAATAAATATTTTTATTAAAAATTAAAATAATAGTTATGTTTTAAACATCATGTTATTGTCCTAAATTACTTTTTTTTATACCCGAAGGAGTACGTTAGCAGTAGTACAGTGATAACCACTAACCCTCGTGTCGCATCATAATTATACTGCGTACTGCTCACTCACTCCGCTGCCGATCGCCACATCTGTTCCACGTTTCTTGAATCGTGACTCGAAGGATTTTCACGTACTTATGCAAAAGCTTCAGATCGAGAGGAGGTACCACAGGCGACTGCGTGCATCGGAAAAATCAGACCGTGAGTGCACTAGTGATCAACGCCTCGACGGATACATCGGAGTATATTTACTAAAGTATCACTTGCCAAAAAAGAAAAAGAGTTACAGAAGTACTAGTATCAGTTTTATGTTTTTCATATAAGGATCGTATGTAGAAAAATCACATCATTTTAACTAGGAAAATTGCCTGATACTCCCTTCATTTTTAACTGATGATGCTTGCTAGTAGTTTAAATTTAAACTAACAAACATCAATCATATTTTTAAAAAAGGAAGTGTAATCAGTAATTGCACCAATCATAGTGTACATTTTGGTTTTCCGTATGGTCTACACGAAATTGACAACAGTTGTCGTGCCACATGTATCCATCGTTTGTTTATTTATTTTTTTCATTTCGTTCTCCCCGACTAATAATACTGTAGTATCCTCCTCACGACACCACCACCAAAATGTATCACTGTCATGATAAGTGTAGGGTGACACCAAAATACATTTATAAGTACTAACGATTCAATACGCGAGAGGACAGTTCGTTGCATCCGCCGCGCGATCCAGTCCAGCTAGCAGTAAATGAGACGCATTTAAAATTCCTATCACAAATTTGATCCCGTTGCCGAATCAGCTCACGCTGCCATCTCTACGCACGCTTTTGCGCCTTTAGCTCGAAACGAACATCCGCGACAAAGTTCGAGCGGTTATGTTATGACACGAAGAGGTAAGGCCATACAAATCCAAGGCCAGCCAAATTTACCAATGGCAGTGGGATGCACCAGCAGCAGCAGCAGCAACGGCGGCGCATCCTGCTGACCGTGTTTTCCATGGCCACATACGTGATTGCTTAACATGACGAACCTTTTCCTTTCGCGAGCGTTTGCTAATTGCCTTACCTGTTGGGAGGGAGCCTACATTGATGGAAGACAAGCGTTTTTCCTCGCAAGAACGCAAGCAGAGAGACTGACATAAGCGCCACTAAATTTTGGTTGCTTGCCAACAGCCAACCAACTTTCCTAAACCAGGAGCTAGGAGCGCTCTCATCGATCGGAAGTTCGAATGGCAAGCGACAAGTGACGCGTACCGAAACTTGCGAGCTACATTTATACTATGCACTTATATCTACATCATCATTACTACTACCAAATCCCTCCTTAACTATTCGTAGCAGTACATCCATCATCAGATCATCAACCGATCGGTCAGCAGTGCGCGATCGATTGATTGATCATCGTCGCTCCCTCCCCCTGTTCCATTAAGCAAACTACTAGTAACGTCCATTGCAGTGGGCCTCAGTTATCATCGCTTCGTTGCTCGATCCTAGCACGTGCAGTATAGTATACTCGTGCACGCATGCCGCTAAGGTGCACGAGATATACGGACGGAATGCTCTGTTCGATCAGTCCCTGCAGCAGAGCGGCCGGAGTCCGAGCTTGAGCTGCTCCGGCTCTGCTGGCGGCGGCAGCGCGGCGCTGCGCCCCGCTGGTGGGTGCGGGAACTTGCAGTTGGGGCAGGCCGGGCTCGCGCGGCACATCATGACGAGCATGTGGCACCGCGCGCACACGGCCGGGACCATGATCTCCCTGCAGTCCTCCGCCGCCGCCTCGGCCGCCGGCGATCGGCGACGATCGGTGGCGGCCGGCGGCTTGTTGGGCCGCTTCGCCTTGACGATCACCCGCCGGCGCGGCTCGAAGTTCAGGTTCAGCTCCAGGTCGAGACCTTCCGGGGCGCGATTCGCCGCGGACTCCTCCTCCACCTCCTCGTCCTCCTCCGGCGCGGCCGCGCGCGGGTCCTTCCACGTCCGCTTGTGCGTCCTCGTGTTGTAGTAGTGAATCTGCCCCGACTGTGCATGTAGAAAAACAGAGAACACGCGACGATAAGCAAGCGCTCTACTCTACTACCACGGCACGACAACGCTGCGCGCGAACGAATAGGAGTACTAACATCGAAATGATGGACAACCTCGCTACGTCAGGTCACGTACCTTGATGTCGAGGCAGCGCTGCCACTCTGGTGGCAGCGGCGCGGCGTCGAAATTGAGCTCGATCCCGTCCACCACCTCGCCGCGGCTGTCCTCGTGTCCGCCGTCGTCGTCGCAGCCGTCACGCTTCCGCTTCTTGCTGGTGGCGGTGGACGCGAAGGCGCCTGCGCCCGCGCCAGCAAGCGAGAGGCACGGCGACGGTCGCGGCTTCGCCGCCTCCGGCAGCAGCGCCGACTGCAACGACACCATCTTCCTCAACAACTGCTGGCGTTGCACGCTCGTTGATCAGCGGTGCAGAAAGCAGAAGTATATCCTAGTGGATCACTCCTGCTGACGAGGTATCCGAAGTGGATCGATCGCGTTAGCTTCTGTTCAGCGGTGTGCTGCGGGTGGGGTTTGGATTCGGGTGCAGGGGTTATATAGCGAGGAGGAGGCGGAGGGGCTGGGGCGTTCAGCTATTCGGGCTGCGTCGTCGGGCACTCGGGGGGCCGAAAGAAAATTTATGAGCACGGAAGTGGTAGCCAGGATCTTTAAAGGGGACACTGCGGCGGGGCCCAGGAGATGTCCACACAGCTACTTGCACTTACTACTGGTCAGGTCGTCAGGCCGAGGGGGTAGTCAGGCTCAGGCCACGCAACGCCAGCCGCTTCTTCACTGCTCTGCATCATCATCGCATTCCATCCATCTCGATTGCGTCTTGATCGCAATGGAAGTGCCGTCCCGTCCCGCGCGCTCGGCCGCTGCTGCTGCGCCCCGGCCCGGCCGGTCCGGTTCGATCACCTCCGCGCTCCGCGCAGGCTGCCATTACTGCTCGCCGGCCGGCCGGCCGGCCACCCGTCCATCAATCCCATCGCATCGCCCTCCGCCCTCACATGCTTTCTTAACGCTGCATGGGCTTTTGCGGTTAACCATCGTTTTAGCTCGCCATCAAGGCGCGCTAGCATGCATTTACCCCTCCCTGACTCCCTCCCCCCGTCATCGAGATCCATCAGCGCCCCGCTTCTGCCGGCCAGCGTCGTCGTGTGTGTAGTACAGTAGAGTATCAGTCGCTTGACGGCAGTGCGCCGCGGGCAGCTGCGACCGGAAAAGAGTAGTACTACTACTAGATTATTTATTAGAAGCCTCTCCCCCCATTAATTTGAAACGGCGATTAGACTTTCCGTTGGGACCGTGGATACGACCGCATTGATTAGCTTGAAACGGATAGCATCGTGTCATATACCAGCCCGTGCATGCAGGATCGGAGCGGCCGCATGTAAACTTAGAGTTCAGTAGTAGTACAAAACCAGCCCGGCGCTTCATTAATCCCCTTGGTGATTGGCGTAGAGGGTGGCCAGAGAGAGAAGAGAGAGAGAGGAGAGATCGTGTGTTTCCTCATCTCGCGCCTCCTTTCCTCGTTTCTCCTTTTCCCTCAATTGAAGCAAGGTGGTTGGGCCATTAATCTAACCAGCGACCACAGTATCAGACAATCAGTGTAGCGCGGCGGGGAATGAGGCTCGACGACGAGCAGCACACGCTTCGTCATCTGCTCCGAGATGGATTGCGAGCAGCAGGGATGCAGCCAGTCAGCAGGTGCAGCAGCAGCAGTACAAATACTTGAATTAATATGATCTGGGACCGGTGAGTGAAACTGAGTTTCCTTGATCGGAGTAAACAACATCAAACTTACTGCAAACATTGACCTTATTAGGAGTACTACCACTCGCTGCACACGTAGCTTTAGCCAGTTGGAAGGCTTTTAAAAGCTGTAGTAGTACTAGCTATTTCGAGCCGCCGAAGTAGTAGTAAATGTGAATACCAGTGGTATTTGTTCATCGCGGAAGAGACAGTGCATGAGTATCGTAGCGTAGCACCAGTAAAATCAGTCGTACTAGTGGTACTACTACCACTACCGTCAGCATCGCAAAGCTTGAATTAATTAATGGCCCGTTTTATGTCAGTCTAACCACGACGGAATCTCCCTCCGTAATCGAATCACCATGAACATCGTATCGTCGCCCAACCGAACCGAACCGAACCTTCCATGCCTCGTCGTCCCAACCGTCTCCTCACGTACACGACACTGGAACCACACGTGTCGCGCGTGCGAGGCCTTGGAGCCGGAGGTGACAGCTCGCGCGGGCGCACCGGGCGGGTGGCCGGAGCGGAGCCGACGAGGATCGGAGTCGGAGGGAGGGCGAGACGACGAGATAGACTGCGAGGGTGAGCCGTGCCGTCGCGCACAGTTGAGGCCGGATTGAATTGAATGCGGCTGCCTAGCTCCCTCACCATTACTCCAACTTCCAAATTTGGGTCGCCATGGGGAGACTCCAATTTAAAGCGTCCCAACACCCGCTTTTAACCCCAAATTTACAGCCGCGGAATAAATTGTTTCGCCAACCTTGTCTTTAAATCCGGAGGAGATGGCGGAGGCGCCGCTGAATTGACCGGAGTGCCCCTCGGCCCGCCTGCCTCCTCCATCCAGCCGGCAGGAGATTAGTATAGCTGCGTGCCTGCTTCTGCTTGCCTGCGTGGCCTTTAAGAAGGGACCTGAGCCGCTGCGATTGTTATGATGGCGCTGCTGGCTGGTGCAACGCAACGCAATTGCTCCGGTGTAGTACAAGTACTACGACGCCGCTCGAAGCCAGTAGTACTTGCTAGTATGACTAGTGTAGCATCTAGGCTGACTACTAGGCTGTATATTTGCATTACTCCGTATCATCATTGAAAAGTTACTGAGGTTAATAGTAGTACAGTTCTGCAATGATCCACCTACTAGTGACGACCATACCATCTGTTGGCTGCATTCTGGAGTAAGCGAGCAAGCGGTTTTTGTTTCTTGCTCACGAGTCATTTTCTCTCCTCGTTGATACGGCTGACGCCATTGTTCGCACGAATTCATTCGGATCCGATGAATTTGGGTTCCGCTGTTCCAGTGCAAGAGGCGAGTGAATGCCGCCGCTGCAATCATTCATACGTACTCCTACCCCATTTGAAGATCCCCAGCCAGAATGCTACTAGTACTGCTACAACAGGCGCGGGCCTCGCGCTTCTCTGGACCTCCCCACTCCTCCAGTAGACTGAGGTAAATTGAAGAAGCGCTGGACAGAACGGGCGGGCCACCGCGCACATGTATGAGGTTGCGACAGAGATGGAGTACATATACATGGACACACGGTGCAAGGAAACGTGGACTGTGACGTTTTCCATACTAGGCATATGGTTTTTTTGAGCTTTCAAATTCACGAAAACGCACGGTTTCCAGCAACCATTCATACTAGTACTAGTACTGAAAAACAGACGATGAACTGCTCCAGGAGGGAGGGGGGCACTCTGGGAAGGAACGGGAGAACAAAGGATCCGATCGATCCTAGAAACAGAAAATGGGAGAGAAACGGAGACGGCGACCCCGCTTGGAAAAACATTTAAGGCCGGAAGAAGACGGTCGTGGTGGTGCTACTACTACTGGAGTGCCCACCGGCTCCCACTGAATTCTCAGCTTCAATGCGCGCGGCCGCACGCAACGTCGCCGCCATAATTTTTGCTGCCAGCCCGCTAGCTGCCGCTCCTCTCGCCGGTTCTCCCCGCAAGAAACGCCTGGCCGTCCGATGCATCGTGGTGGCCTTCCGATCTGCTCGGACTTGCACGTGTGCTTGGCTCCTCATCTCCCTGGTCTCACGTTTTTTGCTGCACGCACGGCACGTCCGCACATGTCGAGACGGAATGGATGGATGATCCAGCTGCATTGCATGTGGACGACAGTTAAAAAATTGCGTCGGAACAGATGTCAAAGTCTTATAGGAGCGGCTACAAGATGAACACTGAAGAGATGGCTTTAAAATTTACCAAGTCACCAAGAGCAAGACGACCGTCGACGACATCGTACTGCTGGTACGTACTCAACGAGGAGTGGTACTAGTACCGTACTACTACTACTACCGTACTATGCGAGTAGTAACTACTTTAGTAGTACAAGTATAGCGCATCCCAAAACTAAAAACAAAAACAAAATTCGCAATCCAAATAAAAGCCGCTGCGATGACCGGCACGAGATCCGGTGGTTGCAAGTCACTGCGCTTCAATTTAAGTTGATGGAAACACGACGTCGTTCATTGAATACGCAAGCACAGCTGCTGCGATCGTTGCCGCAGGTAGTAGTATGCTAGTAACTCAGAATCTCTCGTCTTGGCTCTGATCGCCCGGAGTAGTATTCTTGAAATTTCGTTCTCGATATAAATACAGCAGCTGCATTACATCAGCGACAATAAACAGCAGCGGTAGTGTTCAAGGGTCAATGACTAGACTACCCTTCAAAAGAAAAGAAAAAAAGGTCAATGACCTTCGCGGCGGCTACGTCGATGAATGAATGAATCAGAGCTAGTACTACTACTAGTCGCAAGCTACTAGATAGAATACGAGCCTCGGCACGTCGTCGTAGTGTATTTAGCCTCCTGTGTTCAATACAGTACGACGAGCCATTAGGCAGTCAGTAAGGCAGCCACCGAAGCTAAGGTTGGGTGCCGTATTTATGGCGGCGATTTACGCACACCGTACAGTCATCTGTCCGTGTCAGTTTGCACAGTAGAAACTCTGTTTGATACGGGTTGGATATGACTTGCTCGAGTTCTTGCCACTGTGAATTGTGTCATCATCATCCTTACTATACATCACTTCGGTGGAGTCTCTCTCTACCCTCCCTCCCACTCCAATCCCTCCCACTTCGTTCGCTATTATACATGTCTTACTGCTGCTGCGCCGCAGTCTGGTAGTAAGTGGTAACTGCTCCGTTCAAGATCAAGCACACGCCGTGCCAGCGTTCCACTTGCACAGTTCTGAACTTTTGATCGCTTCGACGGGAGTAGGAACGCTTGGGCCTGAAAGTCCTGAAGAACACGACGGCACACCTTGAAGCCCATACCATCCACGACTGGACCATGCCTTCGTAATGTAGTAGTGTTGGTCTGCTATCCGCGGTTACGGGTGGTTGCAGCCCGACGTCTCATTGTGGGCCGTTGGAGAATTGGGCCCAACGCAGGGTCGCACGGGCCTAGTGTGAAACGAAAACGCACGCGAGGAAAGACGATGACGGGGCTCTTCCTTCGGCACGACGCATTTTGACCGAGCGGCGGCGCATGAGCATGAGCATGACCCGTGCGTGCGCTGACTGATCAGCGCTGACCCGGCGCGGATGGATGTATGCGAGTTGTAAAGCTGCCCGATTTCGGTTCCTAATTCGGCAGGATGGATGGATTGCTGCCCGCTGCAGCTGGCGCAACGAGAAATTAAACGCTCCCTCCTTCCTACTAGGCTACTACCTCGAGCCATCCTCTTCTTCTTCATCCCCGTTCAAAGCAATCGTCTTCCCCTTTTCGCTTTCCATCAGTTGCACGCATCCACCTCGTCGACCCGATCGAACCCTCTAGCTCCAAGTCCAACACGCGTGGGTAACCGGAGTAATAGCAACGAGGTAGTATCTCCCATGGCGGTGGTGTCGGCGCTGGCCAAGTACAAGCTGGTGTTCCTCGGCGACCAAGCGGTCGGCAAGACGGCCATCCTCACGCGCTTCATGTACGACAAGTTCGACGACACCTACCAGGTCGGTATTTCTTCCTTCCTTCTCGGATTACTCTGGTTTTCTCCGCTGCCTTGATGCTCTCGGCGAGTTACTAAATTTCATGGTCCGCGCGCTCTGCTTTGCTTCCGGCGGCGATGCAGGCGACGATCGGGATCGACTTCCTGTCCAAGACGATGTATCTCGAGGACCGCACAATTCGTCTCCAGCTCTGGTTAGAATCCTCCCCAAAACTTCTTCCTTAGTTCCGTTAAAATTTCTCTTCTGGACACGCGGGGCTTGTTCATTGTTTGACTTCCACAAAACTTCCAGGGACACAGCTGGGCAGGAGAGATTTCGCAGCCTGATCCCGAGCTACATCAGAGACTCCTCCGTGGCCGTAATCGTTTATGATGTCACCGGTAAGTTGATCGTCTCTGAAATATTGATTGTGCAGTAGAATATGCTACCTATATGCGCAGTTTCCTTCTGCATCAGACATAACTTTACTCATCCTGTCCAATGTCTGATTCATGTGTGTCATCTCATCTGCAGACAGGCAGTCCTTTCTGAACACACCGAAGTGGATCCAGGAAGTACACACGCAAAGAGGCGATGATGTGCTCATCTTCCTCGTTGGAAACAAAACCGACCTTGTTGATAAGAGGTTTTGCATCTTTGAATCAACTAGTACTAATTAACGCATGCATAATGGATGGATGATCTTTTGGTGAATCGGCCTGCTCAATCGCTGATCGTTTGGTGGTCACTCTAGGAAAGTGCCCACGGAAGAAGGAGAAGCCAAGGCGCGGGAGCACGGCGCCACGTTCGTAGAGACCAGCGCAAAAGCTGGAATCAACATCAAGGTCTCCAATTCATCTTCCTTCTCTCTCTTTTTTCACGACTCTGAAAAGAAATACTATCATTCTGCTGCATAGTATCAATATAAGTGGTCATATATAATAGTATGAAAATTTTGAATGCTGCAGCTACTGTTCCGCAAGGTCGCCACATCCCTTCCTGGACTGGATGCCTCGTCAGCGAAGCACGAAGAAATGGTCGACATAAACCTAAGACCTGCTAATGCACCAGCACAGGCAGAGACTCCGGAGCAGAAATCAGGTGGTTGTTATTGCTGAGACTGAGTTTCTGATGCGTCGAGGTTCAGTGTTCTCACAAGAGGCGATTAGGAGAGAGGATTACAGGGAGAGATCAGTAGTGTCCACGTACAGATCTGCCTCTCATCAAAAGGATAGTGATTTTTAAACATTTTTGTGATTCATTTGTTAAGTTTAATGTTTTCTTTGTCAATCGAATTTCACTGAACACAAAGTACCAGTCATTCGATAGAAATTTGTCCAGACTACAATTATTGGTACATTTAGGTCATGCCAGGCATCAAAGACTCCGTGGCCCAATGGATAAGGCGCTGGTCTACGGAACCAGAGATTCTGGGTTCGATCCCCAGCGGAGTCGTTTCCCTTTTATCCTTTTATTTTTGAAAGAAGTTCAACTATCCCTTGCAAAAGTCAGACGCTGTCAGCTACGAGTAATAAAACACTGCAAAGCGCTTCAGCTTGATCACTCCTGGATATACCGGCCTCGAAATGACTCAATAAATTTGCTTCCTTTTTTTTGCGAATAAAAGAATTTGGTTCTTGAGAAAAAGAAGAGTGCAAAAGCAAGACTGTCATTTTTAATCCTGGTTCAACGTGGTGCAATATTTTTACTGCTTGAGCTCTTTCCAGATAAAGTACCGGCTGAGCACCATTTCATCAAGATATACAATTTTTTGAGCAACCAATACCGATACAAATCCATCAAGGGTCATTTTGTTGCTCAAAACACGTAATTATCAACTATAACAAGTATAACCACTTGTCCAACAGTAATAATTATTCTGTTCTTACACAATCCTGAGGAGAAAATAGTAGTACTACAGCAGATACAAAGCAGATAACTCAGGTCTTTTACAACTCTACAGAGCATAACACGGAAGACACTGGGCCAGTAGCACCCGGCTAAAATTCTACAACCTGACGATAACTTAACCCTTTCTTGCAACCAAAATGCGCCTTTGGAACCCTCTAAGGTCGTGTGGGCGATGTGCAGAATACATTATAGTGGACAGCTAATGAACACAAATTAACAACAATCGGATACAGGCAGCCTCTGGGTACCAGAAGTACAGATCGTACACCTCTCACCTCCTGGAGAGGGCCCTGGAGATCCTCTTACAACAGGGGCTTGTTCGAAGAGCTTCTTCGTGAGGGCGGATTGCTTCAACAAGATCATTGTTCGAAGGGCCCTGTCGTGGACAGAAAATTTTGAGGGTGGGGAACGCTATGTTTGCACATAACCAATGATGTATGGCATACTCACCCTGGTATGGAGAAGGGCAGTATAAATGACGTAGTTCGCATATGGATCTTGCAGGAGTTGTTCAAAATGAGACCCGTTGATCAATTCGTGGACTATGACAGCTTTATCATTATCCGATAAGAACTTCAAGCATTTCTCTACCACATTGCTGCTCACTTTTTGTTTTGATAGATAAACATACTTTCCTTTAAACTGAGATGCCAAGTGTGCATTTGCAGATGGGATTTTCAGTTCCAGAACATATTGGACCACATAATTCCTGGATTCGTAAAAACAGTTAAAGGTTTGCAAATATCTATTTCAAAATATCAATTATTCAACCTTAAATAAATGAAATTAATTTCATGCCAATCCTGGGTCAAATGCCAACCTAGTAGAACAATTGAGACTCATTACTGACTACAAGATAGATCAAGTTGATGGACAAGCCTCAAATACCACAAAATGGAACAAAGTTAAAACATCAAAATAACTGCTTCCAATATAGATTGGGTTATATTTATTCTAAAAAAGATGAGTCGAACCAAAGCTAGCACAAAGTTAATGACAAAAAAACATATCAAGGGACTATACCAACAGTTATGCCCGTATGATAATACTTCATCTTGAATTACTAACTCAGGATACCTGAGAAAGCTAAAGTATTCATGGATACTTGATACTAGATATCAATCAACACCAATATCAATAAAGAAACACATACTACTTCTTTTAATAAACATTCTAGGGGCCAAAAGTAAGTGAATGATGTAAAGATAATCCAACAAAGACCAGCCTCGTTCTACTGCAAGATATAACAGATGGTCATCACTAATTGAAAACGATGTGCTTACAAGGTACAAGCATAGCCCATATAAATCCTAACGCACAGTTCACTGACTCAAGGGATCTCGGTAACAGTGTTGGAAGTTACTAATATTCAAGAAAAGGCAAGCATGAGGCAGAACTATGCAATACATGCAGCATAATGTTTAGAAACGATTATTCCTACAGACAAAGGGCTTACCCAAATGGATCTTGAGCAAGTTCAAAGCCATGAGCACAAACTTCCACGATTAGCTTGGCCTGATATCCACCACGTGCATGAGATATGCAACGTTGTAAAACACAGCAGCCGTGACGATGTATTGCCATCTCAAAACAGTGAGTTACGGCAGCCTCAAATATGAACTGTTTAAAGAGAGTAAATAAATATAAATGGCACCTCACTATTTGTAGCAAGCTAATAGAATAAACAGTTTCATAAAGAGCAATAAATATAAATATGTTGCAGTTCCTTGAGAAAAAATAATATCACCGATAATTTACTTATGTAAGATTGATGCATTTATTGGCAAAAACAAATTCAGAACACATTAGTTTCTATATTGCCTATGAATCAATTATTAGATACTAGCAGAACATGTATATGACATTTTTTGTGTTCAGATATTCCTACATTGTACAGGTTCAGCATATTGACCATTCCTAAGATATTAATTTGTACATCAGGCACAAGGCACGTGCATAATGATGCCAAATACATGATACACAATATATGTAAAACATCTCATGCTCAAAGTCGAGTACATGTGGAGAGGGAGGGGGGCAAGTCGATCACAAGAAATCATATAAGTAGACTTCTAGAGTACTAGCAATTTTATGAGTAGCCAGTGCCATAGTATGATATATACTTCAATGGAAGCTGACTTTTGCCCACGCAAATGGAAGGAAGATAAGTGAATACAAACTCCATTAACAGATTTGCACTAAAAAGGAGGGTACCTAGACTAGACTACTGTGCAATTTCCAAAATGTAACGGTAGCTAATTACTCAGTCAGTGACATGACAGAGATGAGCTAGCCAGAGCCAAGAAATAAAACAAAGTTATTTGCAAACTTTATTTACCTTGTTCTCCTCTGCCCCAAAATTTGCCAAGCATTTCTGTATAACATGATTACCATTTAGGTCATTCACAAGATGCATGAAGCCTGGTTGTAGGGCCGAAATAATGAGAGCAATCTGCTTGCGGCTCCTAACAGTCTCTATCAGTTTCTGTACTGCCCTTGTCCTGAAACAAATCATTAAAAAAATAAATTATTGGTAATTGCATGCAGACTTTGCAAAAAGAATTTACATTAAATCCCTGTACAACATTAGCATCACAGAACAGTTGTTTGCCGATTCTGAACTTGCTTGTGCCGACAAATCAGAAAATTCTTAGATCAGCATTTGCACATTTGATTACCAAGTACGCATGCTTCTAATGTCAAAGATCATAATGTTAATATAGATTAATATTCAGTAAAGAAGATCCTTACCCATGTGTGTTTAAAGAGGTCCTCAGCAGCTTCACACGATCCTCCGTCAGCACGATAACAATCATCAGCCTCTGTTCTTCGTCACAAAGATCCAGCATCTTCTGAACAAGATAGTTGGCAAACGAGTTGGTCATAAGCTCTGCAATGTGATCAATGATTCCTTTAAAGATAACATCCACATGTTTTTTCCCTTCCTCAATCTTCTGCTGCAAGAACCTGCATCCATTCTGGTCCTTGGCCATGAAGTAGATGTAGCCCCTAACTCCAACCATGTTCTCGTACCTCAGACTTTTAGAACTCCCTAGCTCAAATGCCCTGCTATTGACATGCTGCAGGAATTTCCTGTCCCTTCCATGGTCCAGGAAGTTTATGTCCCTCTTCCCATCAAGCACGAGACCGTTGTCACAATGGAACGCCTCAAGCTGATTGAAGCCACCTCTAGCAAACCCATTGTCAGCAACAGGGACGCCATAAGTAAAAAGGGAAGCAAAATGCCGCTTCGGCCTGCCGCGAGCATCAAGGGCAACGGGACTAGGACTGCGGACCTCCCAGTTATGTTCTGCACCAGCATGACCCGAGCGCATGTACGACTCGGCGAGATCAGGGTGCACCATCCTTTGATCCCAACCAATGCCAGTGCAATTCCCTAGCCTATTGTACATGAAACCGCCGACGGCAGCGTCCAGGCCCCTGGCGAAGCCAACGTAGCCATCCAAGCTGGCGTCAGACATGAAGCGCTGTGGGCGCGCCGCGACGTAGCCCATTGGATTGGACTGGTCGAGGAACAAGCGTCCATGGTGGACGGAAGTACCTGGCTCCCCGAAGCTGTAGCTATAGTACGCATTGTGCGCGGTGGGGACGTCCTCCGGAGCCGCGTTCTTGACTGTTGGGACGGACGGGCTCTGGCGCTGGAGTGCTGGCTGCGCGTACGCGGCGGACGCGTCGAGGAGCAGGCCGCTGAACTGGTTCGCAAGCCACTGCTGCTCCGGGTCATCCGCCGCCTGCACCAGCGGCGAAGGCGCACCACCAACGAACGGGCCGGAAACCGGCAACGACGTGGAGCCCACGCCCACGGCGAGTGGGGCGTGGAAGCCGCCCCCGCCGCCGCCGCTCTGGACACCATCGTCGCGACGGTTCGTGACCGCTGCGAAGCACGCGTCCTCCCCACCGTAGAACTGCGCGGCGTGCCCTGGGCCGGCGCGGGCGCGCTGTTGGGCCTGCGGTGACGTGACGTGAGGGATCTCGTCGAGGAGCGAGTCCATCTCTTTGTCCTCCGTCCTCCCATCCAGCGCCGCCGCCGGTAGCACGCCCTTCTTCTCCATACCAACAACTCACGCGCACCAAAATAAACCAGAAAGAAAAAAAACGATGGGAAATCGAAACCTCGGGGAGATCCGATAAGATTGCGGGAATGGGGATGGAATCGGGGACTGGGATGAGGTCGGGGGACGGCTAATTCGCGGATCGGGTGGGGGGATCGGGAGCAGGGGTTAGTAGTAGCAGTCCATCAGAGGGAGGCGGAGGGGGAGGAGATGAAGAGACCGGTGAGGCATGCAAAAGGGGAGAGGCGCTGGGCACAGAAGGGGCTCCGAGGTTTATATACCCAATCTCCCCCTGGCTGGGCTTTTGCTGGGCACTGCATTGGTGGCAGCTGTCTATGCATCCGTATAATAATGCTGTATACGGTATACTGCATGTATGTCTGGATTGAAACAACTCATGGTTTTGTTTGACTAATTTTTGTTTGTATCTGTGCGTGTCATTCGAAAAGTTCAAAAAATATTCAAAATGATTTTTGGATCATATTTGGATCATATTCAAACTTGAAGCAAATCACAACATTCGCTTCCAGTTGGGTTCTTCTTAATCACAATATCCAGTTTTTAAAAAATAAAAAATAGTTGATAGTTCCACACAATGTTGTAGGAAATTGAATATAATTTGAGCAAAGTAATAAATGCACAAGGAATCTATATTAAATTGCACCAATGTGCACTCTCATTTTGATAGAAAGGTTGACATAGAAGTATATAGGAACGGTCTGATCTACGTATCCAGGCTGATCCAAAGGCTGAAATTTATTGATGATGTAGCTCAACGTGTTTGCAACTTATTAGACAATAACTATACTTAGCGAACAACATTTATTACACATATAAGGGGAAATTGACGCGGACCCGCCCAGAAAACCACGTCTCAGGACGAATCCGGTCTGTTGTTAAGCCAGGATCCTGTTGGGCAACGCTCGTCGAAGCGAGCGTACACACGATACAACACAGGCAGGGATAAACAGCAATAGTTTAAGGAGGAAGAAATTGATACAACATTAGTTCCTGGATTATAGCTTAAGTCTTACAAGAGTTTAGAGCGCACAATAAAGTTTGAAAACCGTAGCAGCGGAAGACTCGATTAATACAGACTCCGACACTCAAATACTAAGCAAAAGCATGCACCCTGCCCGCGGGCGTCATGCTGCTGGCCACTTCAAGGTTACTGCGGCGACTCGCACAGTTTCCACTGGAGGTTCCCTACCTCGGAGTGAGACTCCTCCCAGTGGAAGCTATCGTCCTGGTTCTGCATGTCGGCGCCTGAAAACCACATAACGCTAACGCGTGAGCTTCTAAGAAGCTCAACAAGACTGACCCGTCAAAAGGCTGCCTACAGCCGACTTCTAGACATGAAGGCTGATGGGGGTGGGTTTTTATTTGCAAAACGGACCCGCAACCTGTACTACTCTTGGTCAATTTTAGCACAGGTTAAGTAGTTAGGATATAACTTTAATTAGCACTGGTCTAATCAAACATAATAAAAGTGACAAGTAAATAGTAATCATCATAATGTCAATCTCATTGCATCTCAACTTATTTACAAAGATGTGGTGCGTTTCCCGAGCATGCTCACCAACTGGGAGCGACAGCGGTTCGAAACGATTTTTATACCCTGCAGGGGGAAACCTAATCGTACGACACGTGCGTATCCCAGACTCGCACGTGGCAACCGTTCACACCAGCTCCTGCAATGTCAATTCCCTCCTACGTCTGCCTTAGTAGCGCCGCATCCCACCAGACAACACGTCCCAGACGGTTTCTGTGGAGTTCCCACGCTGCCCACCCCAGATCTCCTCCTAGTCAGACATCGTAGGGCAGGTTCGACGTTACAATCACTAGGCTACATAGGTTTACTGGGGCCCATTACACCCAGCATACGACCAGTACGTTCAACACTCGATCAGTCTCGGACCACATGGATCAGACAGGTCTACGGTCACCCTGGACCCGGTCCAGTCGCCGACCTAATTGGTATCCTGTCTGACCCTCAAACTTTTATCCTTCTTTAATTATCTCATCATCCGGTGTCATAATGTATCAAGTGGTAGTTTCATCCAAAATCCTACCTTTCACGAGCAGCGTCCACTCTGCTCGACTTCTACCGGTAAGAACTTGCTAAGCATAGCAACTAATTGGTCATCTATACCAACTACCGGTAGGGTTTCCTATGGGAACAAATGCAACTAAGGTTGCAATCAACTCCTAACAACTTAATGCACAAACATGACATGACCCACTGGGTTGTAAAAAGAAAATTTTAAACGGAGGTGGTGCACCGGGGCTTGCCTGGTTCTTCGGCTTCTCGGTTGACTTCTTCTGCTGGAGTGGAGGAATCGGGCTCTGCAGTCACCTCACGTGCTTCGGAATCTACATGATGCATTATGATTAAGATTATAAGAAGTTTAAAGGATTGATAACATAATGTTCTTATTAAGGAGTATTTTAGGGTTTCAATCGGCGACGTTTAGAAATTAGGGTTAACCCTAATTCTTTGACGCCACTGGTTTAAAAATATTTGACTTAATGAATGGGGTTCCAAGTCATTTATTCAATGTCTCACGATGTGATGTGAAATGGGTCATATTCCCTGAATTAGGATAAATTCAAATTTTAGGTTGAGATTTATCGGCATTTTTCTTCGGAGAATAATTATTTAATAAACTATGATTATTAATCTTAGTGTCGGCGTTCGTTGTGGCCGACGAGTAATTAGTATCGTGGAGTGCGTGTTTTGGTTCGGATGGTTCGCGAGAGGACACAAGGATTTATACTGGTTCGGGCAACGTGCCCTACGTCCAGTTCGATGAGGCTGCTCGTGTTACTCGCGACAGTTTGTAGAAGGGGGGTTACAAACGGGCAAGAGAGGGACGAGCTCCCAAGTCTCTGGTGTTCTACGTGTGGTGGGAGGTTAAGTTCGCGTGTAGCCTAATGTTCAGCTTGCCCGCGTCGTTCTCCCGCCTCCCCCTTTTATACTGCAAGGAGGGAGGTGGGCGTACAGAGGGTCGGCGCGAGGGAGTGGGCGACGGCATGGCCGTGCGTCCTGTAGGCCGCGCTGTTGACGCCTCAGACTCCATGCCGGCCGCTGTGGATGACGTCGCAGACATGACGATGCTTCTCCGGTCGGTGGCGCCACAGGAATGGCCGTCAACGAGGGAAGTCTTTTCAGCATGGTGGAGAGTCCTCCGACGAGGGGTTGGAGCAGAGAAGGACCAGTCGCCGTTGCTTCCGTACCTGGTCAGAATGTCAATCGTGGCGGTCCCGTCCCGGTAGAAGGGATGGGCTTTGACGGGGGTCGTTCGCATAGTGACGGCCTTGCCCTCACTGTGCGACGTGGGCGGTTACCGCCCACTTGTACGGGGGGCTTCGGTAGCCACGGGAGTCGTTGAGCTTTTATTACTCAACCACTCAGTGCCAATCGCCTTTGTTGCGGTAGGCGACGCTCCCGACCCCTGAGGGTCAGGAGGGAGCGATTCGCCCGACCCCTGGGGTCGGGCGAGGCGGGCTCTGGCACGAGCTCCCGACCCCGTCATGGTGAGGTCGGGCGCCTGAGTCGAGCGGCGGATGATCCGACCCCGGTCGAGGGGGTCGGGCGAGGCGGACCCGTCTGTGGGCCCGAGCCACTGTACGCGCATCGTGGCATAGAGGTCGGGCGAGACGGAGGTCGCTCGCTGCTTTATACGTAAAGCAGTCGGAGGGCCGGTAATACCGGTCATCACCGGTATTGACCCTTAACAGTAGCCCCCGAGTGAGGTCCGACCCTCCACATAAGAGGGGTCGAGCGTCGCTTTAATCGGAGGTGGTTGCAGAAGCGTTTCCATCGGTAAGGGGCGCGCGCGAGCACGCACCTTACAGGTGTAGCCCCCGAGCGAGGTCTGATCCTTTCTCGGGATCAGGCGTGGCTTAAGTCGGGAGGAAAAGCGATCGTGGTGATCTCTTGTTTATGCTGTAAGGGGCGCGCGCGAGCGCGCACCTTGCAGGTGTAGCCCCCGAGCGAGGCCTGGCCCCCTCAGGGGCCGGGCGTCGCTCAGGTCGGGAGAAGGAATTTTCGTTCGCGAGAGCGAACTCATCCTTGGGACTTAAGGTTCTGCGACCCCGCGTTGGATCTCTTTTTGCGATTCCGTCCCCGAGTCCTCTGCTCGTCGCAGTGACCGGTCGGGGGTTCGATTCGTCTTTGTATCGTGCCTCCAGCGCGTCCGTCCGCCGGACGAGGAGGTTGAGCCGAGCCACGCCTTACCTCGATGGCCGAGGCGTGACGCTCATCGAGCTGCTAACGGGTAAGTTCAAGTGGAGCCCCGGGATCCCTTCGGGGGGATCCCAGCCGGACCGGCTGGCGGTTGGCCCCAATATTCCTAGTCGCCGTCCCACATGGTTCTCAGATGCCGTTCGATAGGCTTCTGAGGGCTCGTTGCCTCTGTGCGGGGAGATACCCGTGGGTCGGATCGGACCGGGACTCGAACGCGAATCGTGATGCCCCTGGGCGGTCGGCCGCCTGGGGGTACTGGCCGCTAGCGGACCCATCACTTTTCACCCCTCACTCTGTTTTTGCCCTGAGCGGCTGTCGAACCCATTCGCTGGGCCAGCCTTCGAACTCTTTGGGCCGTCGGGGCATGTTTCAGCCCATGTGTTTTCCTTACCTGGGCGGGCCTGGCCCGATAAGTCGAACCGTCGCTCGTTATCACGAAGTTACCTGAGCTGGCTCGGCCTGATAAGTCGAAGCGTCGTTCGGTGGCGTGCGGTGGCGCTCGATCCGGCGGAGCCTGCAGGCGTGAGCAATAAAACGTGACGAGACGTTTACCTGCCTCACCTGGCGCGGGCGTGAATGGGGCGCGCTGCTCGAGGGGGCACGCCGCGGGCGTCGTCGTCTCGGCCGAGTCTATATAAACGGACCCGCCGGCTTCGTCTGTTGCACTTACGCTTTCTGCCTCCTCGAGCTTCCGCTGTCTTGCGCACTTTGCCCCCAAGCCCTTTCGCCTTCCTTTGTCCTCGCCACTCCCGAGTCCCCCACAGCCACTCACTTCGCTCATCTTCGATGGCGTCTTGGGGGAAGTCCGACGTGCGGAGCATCCGCCTAGAGGGCCTGGTGAGGCGCGGCCTCCTCCGCGCGCGCACGGCGGTGGCGGAGTGGCTGGTGCCGGGCGACGAGACGCTGCCATCCCCGCCGGATGGTTACATCGTTTCGTTCGCGCCGTTCCATGAGCGCGGGTTCGGCGTCCCCGCGCATCGGTTCTTCCGGGGGCTGCTGCACTACTACAACATCGAGCCGCAGCACCTCAACCCCAACGGGATCCAGCACATCGCCCTCTTCGTGGCGTTGTGCGAAGGATTCTTGGGGATCGAGCCCCATTTCGACCTCTGGCGGCATTTCTTCGCCGTCAGCTTGCTGAAGGCGGAGCGTGGGCCGGCGCCGATCGGGTGCGCCGGCATCCACCTTCGCGGCAATCGCTCCGCCGACTACGTTTCGGTGAAGCTGAGGACTTCCCACAGGGGCTGGCACGGCCAATGGTTCTATCTCAAGAACGACACCGCCGGTCCCCTGCGGGAGTTCACGGGGCGGGTCTTCCCGGTGGCGCCCGAGTCCTGGCGATGGGGTCCTCCGAAGAGGGAGCAGACGATGCTGGATGGCCTTCTCGCGGCCATCGCGCAGCTGAAGGAGGCGGGCGTGCGCGGTGCTGGGGTCATCGCGGAGTACCACGCCCGCCGCGTCCTTTCGCTGGTGGCCCGCCCGCTCCGTCTGGACCAGATGGAGCCCGGCGTGGACGCGGAGGGGTCGGTGATGGCGGGAGCTCCCCCCTCCGAGTCGGAGCTCAAGCAACGCCTGAAGGAGGCCCTCCCCCCGGAGGAGGCCGACGTCGACTTGGACGACCATCCTCGGGCCCTTCCGTGGCCCGGGAGCGTCCAAATTGTAAGTTCTCCCCATCCTTAGCTTGTAGATCGTCTTTTTTTTCTTTTCTAGAGTCGATATTGACTATTTTGAAGTGTGCCAGGAGGGCCTGGTCTTCCGCCGATCCCTCGTCCCCGTCCCGGAGGATGCCGCGGCCAGGGAGGTCAACCGCCTCGCCGCCGAAGAGCAGAAGCGGAGGAAGGACGCCGCGAAGGCGAAGAAGGCGGCGAAGCTCCAGAGGCGCAGTCGCCGCCAGGGGTCGGAGGAGGAGGAGAGCGACGACGACGACGACGACGACGAGGAAGAGGAGGAGGAGGTCGGCCCCCGTCAGGGAGGTCAGGGGCCGAGCGGGTCGCGTCCGCCGGCCCAAGTGCTGACATTGGAGCCCCCGAGGTCGGAGCCTCGGGGGCCGAGCGGGTCGTGCCCGCAGGTGGAAGAGAGGAGGCCCGAGGCTCGGAGGCCGGAGGCCTCGGGGTCGGGCCCCCAGGGTCCGGCCGCGACGCGCCCACAGAAGGAGCCACCGAGGTCTGAGCCTCGGAGGTCGGAGGCGACGCCGAGTCGCGCCCCGGCCGTGCCCGCCGCGGGGTCCGCGACAGCGGGAGCGGCGCCAAGGACGCCGACGCCGGCGGGGCCGTCGGCCGGCACGCCCCCGAGCGGGAGGGCGGCGCCCACGGCTGCCCCGGGGGAGCCGGCGGCAGCGCGGGCGAGCGAGAAGCGCCCCCGCCCTTCGGAGGGGCAGTCGGATCCGACCCCCAAGCGTCGTCGGGCGATGGCCATAGGGTAAGTAGTTTTGATTCTTTCTTTCTTTTCTTTAAGTGTCCTGCTCACCGCCGCTCGCTCGTTGTGCAGGGTCGGAGGGATGGCCCTGGCGTTGGCCACGGCGCCCAAGAAGGCGCTTGCGCGGCGCCCGTCCGCCGGTGCGCCAAGGGCCGGTGACGCGGAGTCATCGGCGGCTGGTGAGGCCAGGGCGGTGGGGCCCCCGCGCGCGGTGGCGACGGCCGTCGAGGCGGCGAAGCCCGCGGAGCAGGAGGTGGCGGCGGCGGAGCCGGTGCGGGCGGAGGCGATGGTGGTGGCGCCGCGGGAGGCGCCAGAGGGCGCGGGCACCAGCGGGCCTGCGGCCGCCATGGTACCAACGGCCCTCGTGGCCGAGGGGTCGGCGTCGGGGGGCGCCGCGGTGGGGTCCGTAGACCAGGCCCTCCAAGAGGAGCTTTCGGAGATGGTCGCGTTGGACAACATCGCGGCGTCACTCCGACATCGCCTCTCGAGGGGTCTCAGGAGGCGCCAGGCACTCGAGCGGCAGCTTATCGCTGCTCGCGGCGCGGCGGCGGATGCCCAGACCCGGGAGGAGTCCGCGGTTGGCCGACTCCGGGGGGCGGAGGAGGAGGCCCGCGTTTTGAGGGAGGAGCTGGAGTCCGCCCACCAGGCTCGCAACGCCGTCACCGTGGTGGCGGTGGAGAGGAGCCAGCAGGTGGGCGGGCTTCGGGCGGTGCTTCGGAAGGAGAGGGAGGCGAGGGTGGAGGCCGAGGGCGTGGCCGCCGACCTGGGAGCGGAGCTGTCCGACGCCCGGACAGCGGTGAAGAAGCTTCAAAAGGCGGTGGCGGGTATGTGGTACCCTTTCTCCTTTGCTCTTTTTGGCTTTCTTTTCCTTAGGCAGCGTGGTCTGACCATCGGACGATGTGTGCAGCGCTCACGGAGCAGGTGGAGGAGCGCGCACGGGAGGCGTCAAGGGAGGCACTCCGCCGAGGCGTCCACCGGGCGTTCGCTATCGCCCGGTCTCATTATTCCAGCATCGCGCTGGACTTAATGAGTCAGGGGTTCGCGCCCGGGTACACCGACGCGGAGCTGGACGAGATTGAAGATGAAGTCGCCCCCTTGGCGCACGCTCTGGCGGCGAGGATAGAGGAGGAGGATCGCCCCCCGACCCCGGAGCACGAGAGGCCCCCGACTCCAAAGCAGGAGCGGACCCCCGCCCCCGAAGAGTAGGAGTAGATTAGTTAGTATGTATCTAGGGTGTCCGAGGCCGAAGCGCCCGGACAGCTTGTAAAAACAAGTTTTTGTATCACAAGTGATTTTGACCTCGGCGGCCCGTTTCCTTATCACTTGCGTGGAAAAGCGCTCAGTCCCTCACTCGTCCGTTTATGTGTCCCCAAAGAATCGTAGGTCGTAGACAGGATCGACACTTAGTTTTTGCCGGTGAGCGACGTTGCCGTAGCCTTTCGCAGGCGGTAGGCGTTTCGCAGTCCGACCGACTCGACTTCGTGTTTCTCCTATCCGCGACCTATCTTCTCTGAGTCTTAAACGTTAGGTGGGGGGCCGAGGCTCGGTGCAAAACGTAAGTCGCGGATAGGATCGATCGTTAGATTGACTGGTGAGCGTTGTGGCCATAGCCCCCGTGGGCTCGTTAGCACTTTCGCGGTCCGACCAGTTCGATCTCAAGCTTTCCTATCTTTGACTTACTTGTTTTTGCACAAGTTTTTTGAAAACGTGCGAGGGTCGGGCCGCGCACGTATTGCACATGGAATACATGCGCGCACCTTACAGGTGTTGAGCCCCCGAGCGTGGTTGGACCCCTGCGCAGCAGGGATCGGACGCTGCTCGGGGGGTGTGGAAAACATACAAGCTACGAGTTTTAGGGATAGAAACGACGTAGCTGTTCGATGTTCCAGGCGTTGTTGAACTCTTGTCCGTCCGCGGTCTGCAGCTTGTAGGTGCCGGGTCGGAGAACCTTGGCGACGATTTAAGGCCCCTCCCACGGCGGCGATAACTTGTGTCGTCCTTGGCTGCTGGTGACGCGACGAAGGACGAGGTCGCCGACGTTGAACGCTCGCTCCCGCACGTTCCTTCCATGGTACCGGCGTAGTGCTTGCTGGTACTTGGCGGATCGGAGGAGCGCCACGTCTCGGGCCTCGTCGAGCTGATCCATCGCGTCTTCGAGGGACGTCTGGTTCCCTTGGTCGTCGTACGCCTTCACCCTCGGAGCACCATAGTCGAGATCGGTTGGTAGGACGGCTTCGGAGCCGTATACCATGAAGAAAGGGGGAAACCCCGTGGCCCGACTAGGGGTCGTCCGCAGGCTCCAGAGTACGGCAGGGAGCTCGGCTGCCCACCGACCGCTGAATTGCTTCAGGCGGTTGTGGATCCGAGGCTTCAATCCCTGCAAAATCATACCGTTTGCGCGCTCGACCTGCCCGTTCGTCCGGGGGTGCGCTACGGCTGCCCAATCGACACGGATATGGTAGTCGTCGCAGAATTTAAGGAATCGCTTTCCTGTGAACTGCGTACCGTTATCCGTGATGATGGAGTTTGGTACTCCAAAGCGGTGAATGATGTCGAGGAAGAATTCGACCGCTTCTTCTGGTCGGATCCTTGCAACCGGTCGGGCTTCGATCCATTTGGTGAACTTGTCGACGGCCACCAAAAGATGGGTGTAGCCCCCGGGTGCTTTCTTGAGTGGTCCGACCAGGTCGAGTCCCCAGACCGCGAATGGCCATGTGACGGGGATGTTCTGCAGCGCCTGTGCCGGCAGGTGTGTCTGCCGGGCGTAGAACTGGCAGCCTTGGCAGGTGCGCACGATATGCGCAGCGTCGTTGACGGCTGTTGGCCAGCAGAATCCTTGTCGGAAGGCGTTCCCGACCAAGGTCTTGTGCGCCGCGTGGTGTCCGCAGACCCCACCGTGGATGTCTTGCAGCAGCAGCTTTCCCTGTTCAGTCGGGATGCAGCGCTGCAAAATCTTGGTGAGGCTTCTTTTGTAGAGTTCCCCATTGATAATGACAAAGGACTTGGCTCGACGCGCGATGCGTCGAGCTTCCGTCCTGTCTGTGGGGAGTTCTCCTCGGACGAGGTAGTCGAGGTATGGGGTCCTCCAATCATTCGGAGGGCCCGACCCTGATGCGGGTGCCTCGTCTATCTCCATGACGTCGGGTCCTGGAGGTGCGGGAGTCGATCCGACCCTTTCGCCTGGGGTCGACTCGTTGCCGACCCCTTTTGGGTCTTTGAGTCGGATCGACGGTTGGCTTTTGTCATGGGAGAAGACCCCTGGCGGGATCTGATCCCGACCCGCCGCCATTTTCGCGAGGGAGTCAGCTTCCTCGTTCTGCCGCCTCGGGACATGCTTGAGTTCGAGACCGAAGAACTTGTGTTCGAGCTTGCGTACCTCTTGGCAGTACGCGTCCATGACATCGCTGTGGCAGCTTGACTCCTTCATGACTTGGTCGACGACGAGTTGGGAGTCGCCTCGAACTTCGAGACGTCGGATCCCCAACTCGTCGGCGATCTTGAGCCCATTGATGAGCGCTTCGTATTCCGCCATGTTGTTGGAGGCGGGAGACTGGAGTCGGATTGCATACCTCATGCGTACCCCCATGGGGGAGACGAGGACGAGTCCGACCCCTGCTCCTGCGCGCATCAACGAGCCGTCGAAGTAGAGGACCCAGTACTCCTGGTCGACGGGGGTAGTGGGGAGCTGGACCTCGGTCCACTCCGCCACGAAGTCGGCCAAGGCCTGGGACTTGATCGCTGTACGAGGGGCGTACGTGATTCCCTCGCCCATGAGCTCGAGAGCCCATTTCGCAGCCTTCCCCGTTGCGTCGCGGTTTTCGACGACCTCACGCAAGGGGGAAGAGGTGACCACCGTTACCGGGTGCGACTCGAAGTAGTGTCTGAGCTTTCTCTTGGCGAGGACGACGCCGTAAAGAATTTTCAGTATCTGGAGATACCGCGTCTTTGTGTCAGACAAGACTTCGCTCACGAAGTAGACGGGGCGTTGAACCTTGAGGGCGTGGCCCTCCTCCCTTCGCTCTACGACCAAAGCAGCGCTGACGACCTGAGTCGTCGCGGCGAGGTAGAGTAGGAGTGGCTCTTTCGGGGTCGGGGGCACCAGGACCGGTGGCTTGGACATGATAACTTTTATCCTATCGAGAGCCTCCTGTGCCTCGGGTGTCCATTGAAACCGGTCGGATTTCTTCAGGAGCTGGTAAAGCGGGTGAACGCGCTCTCCGAGGCGTGAGATAAAACGGCTTAGCGCCGCCAAGCACCCGGTCACGCGTTGCACTCCCTTCGAGTTCTGGATCGGACCCATCCGGTTGATGGCTTCGATCTTCTCCGGGTTGGCTTCGATGCCACGCTCGGAGACGATGAATCCGAGCAGCATCCCCCTCGGGACCCCGAAAACACATTTTTCGGGGTTGAGTTTGATGCCGTTTGCTCGGAGCTTGGTGAAGACGCGTTCCAGGTCGTCGACGAGCTGGTCGGTCTTTTTGGACTTGACTACGATGTCGTCCACATAGGCTTCGACGATGTCTCCGATGAGCTCGTCGAAGGTTCTGATCATGCAGCGCTGATATGTAGCGCCTGCATTCTTCAGTCCGAACGGCATCGTGACGTAGCAGTACGAGCCGAACGGCGTGATGAAGGACGTCGCGAGCTGGTCGGACTCCTTCATTGGGATTTGATGGTACCCGGAGTACGCATCAAGGAAGCATAGGGTTTCGCCCCACGCGGTTGAGTCGACTATCTGATCGATTCGTGGCAAAGGAAACGGATCCTTTGGACAAGCTTTGTTGAGACTGGTATAGTCAACGCACATTCTCCATTTCCCGCTCTTTTTTCGTACAAGAACGGGGTTGGCTAACCAGTCGGGGTGATACACTTCCTTGATGAAGCCGGCTACTAGGAGTTTGGCGATCTCTTCCCCGATCGCTCTGCGCTTCTCTTCGTCAAAGCGGCGCAGGCGTTGCTTGACCGGGCGAGAACCCGGCCTGATGTGCAAGGCATGCTCGGCGACTTCTCTCGGAATGCCTGGCATGTCCGAGGGTTTCCACGCGAAGATGTCGATGTTCGCGCGGAGGAAGTCGACGAGCACGCTTTCCTATTTGGGGGAGAGAGAAGTCCCGATCTTCGCCGTCTTGCCGTCGGCGTTGTCGGGGCAGAGCTGGATCTCTTTGACGCCCTCCGCGGGCTCAAAGGACCCAGCGCTGCGGTCGGAGTCGGGGGCGTCCTCGGTGACTTGCTGACGGATGACGGCGAGCTCCTCCGTCGCCACGGTGGCAGAGGCGAGCTCACCAGTCTCCGCCTCGCATTGGTAGGCGTGCTGGAAGGACGTCCCGACGGTGATCACCCCCTTCGGCCCAGGCATTTTGAGCTTGAGGTAGGTGTAATTGGGTACGGCCATGAACTTGGCGTAGCATGGCCGTCCCAGTATGGCGTGGTAGGATCCGTGGAATCCTACCACCTCGAAGGTGAGAGTCTCCGTTCTGAAATTGGACGGAGTCCCGAAAGTGACGGGCAAATCGATTTGCCCGAGAGGAATAGCTTGTTTCCCAGGGACGACGCCATGGAAGGGTGCACCGGTCGGGCGAATGCGCGCCCGGTCGATGCCCATGGCGTCGAGGGTCTCGACGTAGAGGATGTTGAGGCCGCTGCCTCCATCCATAAGCACCTTGGAGAGGCGCTTGGTGCCGATGATAGGGTCTACCACCAACGGGTACTTACCTGGTTGCGGTACGTGGCTGGGGTGGTCTGACCGGTCAAACGTGATCGGAGACTCCGACCACTTGAGGAATGACGGGACGGCGGGCTCAGCTGCGAACACCTCACGGCGCTCCAGCTTGGCCGGACGTCGGCCACCGTGTGGCGCCGGCCCAGAGACGATCATAAGGCAGCCGTCCGTCTCCGGGAAGTTGTCGTCGCCGTCGGCGGCGTCGACGTCGTTGCTGGTGTCATCGGGAGCCTGTCTGGGCTTGCCTTTCGGCTTGCCCTTCTTGGCCTCCTCGGCCAGAAACTTCTTCATCAGCGAACACTCTTTGTATAACTGTTTCACTGGGAAGGCGTGGTTGGGGCACGGCCCGTTCCACCTCTTTTTGAAGTGGTCCGGGGTGTCCTCCGTGGGTGCCTTGGCACCCTTGCGATCCGCGGCAGCGGCCATCCGTTCTCCGGACGGACGCGGCCGATTCTTCTTCTTCTTCTTGCTCGGGGGGTCGGAGGAGCCTCCGCCGGCTGTCTCGACCCGCTTACCTTTGGCGTCTTGGGCGCGATCGAAGATCGCATCCACCGCCTCCTCGCCAGAGGCAAAGCTGGTCGCGATGTCCAGCAACTCTCTGGCGGTCCGGGGACTCTTGCGCCCTAGTTCGTGAACTAGGGAGCGACAGGTCGTCCCGGACAGGAATGCGCCGATGACATCGGCGTCACCGACGTCCGGCAGCTCATTGCATTACCGGGAGAAGCGCCGGATGTAATCCCGGAGCGACTCTCCCGGTTTCTGCCGGCAGTTCTTGAGGTCCCAGGGGTTTCCTGGGCGGTTGTAAGTCCCCTGGAAGTTTCCAACGAAAACCTCCTTGAGGTCAGACCAGCAAGTGATCTGGTTGGCGGGGAGATGCTCGAGCCACGTCCTGGCCGAATCGGCCAGATACAGTGGCAAGTTGCTGATGATGAAATCGTCATCCTCCGCGCCCCCAGCCCGGCATGCAAGGCGATAGTCCTCGAGCCACAGGCCAGGGTTGGTTTCCCCCGCGTACTTTGGCACGTTGGCCGGGGGTCGGAAGCGCCACGGAAATGGCGCACTCCGAATGTGAGGACTGAAGACCCTCGGCCCCGGAGCGTCCGGGCTAGGGCTTCGATCCTCATCGTTGTCGTAGCGTCCCCCTCGACGCGGATGACGCGATCGGGAGGTGCCATCGTCGAACTCCAGGCGGCGCCGCCGCGCATCCAGGGTGGCGCGGGCGTCCCTGTTCGTCCCCAGACGACCGCGGACGGAGGCTTTCGCCGTGCCATCCGCTGCTGGGGGAGTCTGGTGGACAGACGTGTTCTGGGCACGTTGTCCACGCAGACGCGACAGCGAGCTCTCAGCTTGCTGCACTGCCGCGCGCTCAAGTAGCGCCTCAGCCTCGCGCTGGGTGCGTCGAGCTTCCGGCGTGACAGGCTCAGGGAGGCCCTTGAGCAATGCCGCCGCCGCGGCCAGGTTCTGGCTCGCCCGTGGGAAGCGCGGGCGGCCATCGTCACGACTTGCGACTCGTAAGTCGTCAGTGCGGGTGTGTTCACTGGACTCGCTCTGAGCGAGCTCGTGATCAATCGCCGCACGCTCCTGATCCAGCTGACGCTGGACCTCCAGGAGTTCCTCCCTCCGTGCGCGCAGTCGTTCCGACTGCACGTCACGTGGTGGGGTCCCGTCCTGCGGGCCAGAAGGCTCCGCAGGGCGTTCGCCCTCCGCAGCGGGAAGATCTTCTGCTCGTATCATGAGGCACTCTCGTGAGGGGTGGCGACTCCCCTCAATGCACCCCGCGTCGGAGCCTTCGCTCGACGCTCCATCCAGGAGGTCGAAGAAAGACTCGGACGCGCAGCCCACCATAGCCACGAACTCGTTGTTCGTGGTGCATGGAGCTGGGAGCGTTGACGCCCGGGACATCGTGCCATCGAGAGGCGACGCACGCCCGGGGTCAAGCGAGGCAACCGGTGGTGCCGCTGCACCGGCCAGTGCCAAAGCGCCATCGGAGATGGCGACGAAATCGAGGCTCCCGAAACGCACGTGTGTGCCGGGAACCCAGGTGCTTGCGCGGCTAGCCATCCGAACAAAGAGAGGGGTTTGACGAAAACACGCACAAAGAACCCCTACCTGGCGCGCCAACTGTCGGCGTTCGTTGTGGCCGACGAGTAATTAGTATCGTGGAGTGCGTGTTTTGGTTCGGATGGTTCGCGAGAGGACACAAGGATTTATACTGGTTCGGGCAACGTGCCCTACGTCCAGTTCGATGAGGCTGCTCGTGTTACTCGCGACAGTTTGTAGAAGGGGGGTTACAAACGGGCGAGAGAGGGACGAGCTCCAAGTCTCTGGTGTTCTACGTGTGGTGGGAGGTTAAGTTCGCGTGTAGCCTAATGTTCAGCTTGCCCGCGTCGTTCTCCCGCCTCCCCCTTTTATACTGCAAGGAGGGAGGTGGGCGTACAGAGGGTCGGCGCGAGGGAGTGGGCGACGGCATGGCCGTGCGTCCTGTAGGCCGCGCTGTTGACGCCTCAGACTCCGTGCCGGCCGCTGTGGATGATGTCGCAGACATAACGATGCTTCTCCGGTCGGTGGCGCCACAGGAATGGCCGTCAACGAGGGAAGTCTTTTCAGCATGGTGGAGAGTCCTCCGACGAGGGGTTGGAGGAGAGAAGGACCAGTCGCCGTTGCTTCCGTACCTGGTCAGAATGTCAATCGTGGCTGTCCCGTCCCGGTAGAAGGGATGGGCTTTGACGGGGGTCGTTCGCATAGTGACGGCCTTGCCCTCACTGTGCGACGTGGGCGGTTACCGCCCACTTGTACGGGGGGCTTCGGTAGCCACGGGAGTCGTTGAGCTTTTATTACTCAACCACTCAGTGCCAATCGCCTTTGTTGCGGTAGGCGACGCTCCCGACCCCTGAGGGTCAGGAGGGAGCGATTCGCCCGACCCCTGGGGTCGGGCGAGGCGGGCTCTGGCACGAGCTCCCGACCCCGTCATGGTGAGGTCGGGCGCCTGAGTCGAGCGGCGGATGATCCGACCCCGGTCGAGGGGGTCGGGCGAGGCGGACCCGTCTGTGGGCCCGAGCCACTGTACGCGCATCGTGGCATAGAGGTCGGGCAAGACGGAGGTCGCTCGCTGCTTTATACGTAAAGCAGTCGGAGGACCGGTAATACCGGTCATCACCGGTATTGACCCTCAACACTTAGGGTCAAAATAAAAATTTTTATTTGTACTAAAGTTTTATTTTTAGTTGATAGTGCTCTCTGAAATATGAACTTTTAAATTTGGTTGAGGTCTAGATGAATTTTCTGGATTTTATAAAAATTCGACAAAGTTCCTGATATTAAAAATGGTAAAATCAGGAATAATTATTAAACCTTGGAGTAAAATTATGAAATTTTATGTGGCCACTCATGAGCATCAAAACTAAATTTCTGTTTTTGGGTTTAACTTTTTGGAGTACTTTTATAATACATTTAGAAAAATGTAAATTAGTTAGGCAGAATGAAGTATCTTAAATAGGTTACATGCAATTAGGTGGTCCTAAAATCCTGATAAAATTCCAGAGGATGCCTACTGTCATGCCACACTTGTAGATCAAATTTGAGCCCTATAACTGCTCTAAAATTTGAATTAAAATTCAGAAACAGAAAAGATTGTTCTAAATATTCCTAAAAATACCTGGTCATTTTGGAAAAAGTGTTTCAACAGAAAATTAGTTCATTTCACGAGGTTTCTAACAAAGTTTAGTTTGGAATTTTTGGAGGTTTCTGTGATTTGTTTGGCATTTTACAAGACAGGACAATATTGGAGGAAAATAGAATTAACCCAGCGTCTAGGGCAGAACAGGGGAGCTGAGCTCCGACGAGCTCCGGCGATGGATTCAGTCAAAAAGGGTGGTCGGCTGTGCTCGATCCTTGGCCCTACACCATCTACAAGCTATGCCGAGGCCCGGCAATACGACAACGGTGAGGCTCCACCACCGGAGAGGGGTGCTCACCGTGGGGGTCGACGGCGGCTGCGGCGAGGTGGAGTTCCCGACAAGAGGAGCTGAATTCCAGAGAGAGGAGAGCGCCGTGAGCTGCACAAGGACTTGACAAGTGAGTTGGGCATGGGGAGGAGCACAGAGAAAGGCCGGAGCATGGCCGGCGGCGAGGGGTGGCGGCAATGCCCGAAGTCCGACGAGGAAATCACCGGAGGAGCGGCAGAGGGTGGAGATTAGTCGGTCCAGAAGGCTCACCGTGGTGTAGTGATTTTGTTTGACGGAGTTGGGGGTCGCGGGGATGGCCGGAAGACCAAGGTCGACGGTGAGCTCAATCGGCGGCAGAAGGGAGAACTGACGGCGGCGCAAGAGTTCTGTCGTCGCCGGCGAGTTTCTGTGGCCGAACACTTATCAAAACCAATCATAGGGACGAGAGGGATGAGTCGGATGAAGGAATTGCAGAATGAGGGTACCGTGAAGAGGAATTTGATGGTTGACGGTCGGGGCAGCGTTCCTGTTGCCGGGGAGGACGATCGGGGCGTTCCGGGCGGAGGGAGCGACGGGAGGGAAATTCAATCAACTGGAAGCTGTACCGGAGCGAGGGAAATAGGTTAGACAAGGTTAGGAAGATGGAGAATGGTCGGAGGGGTGGTCTCACCGTGAGCCTTCCTTCGGCGGCAATGGCGATGGCGGCACCCGAGTGAGGGAAAACGGCAATGCGTGTCTAGGAGCAAAATTGGGCGCGGGGAAAGTGGTAGGAGGGTTCAGCGCACTCTTTTAAGTGTCGCGGGGAGAGATTGGGAGGGGGAAAACAGAGAGGGGGTGGCGGATTGGGCGTCGGGGGCGGTGGCTTGCCGCAGAGGCTCTGCCGCGCGGCGACTTGGCGTGCGGCAGTGAAGACAAGACGGGGAGAGAGAGAGGAAGCAGAGGAGTAATGGAGAAGATCTTGGCGGGATCTTTGCTTGGTGATTTGAAGGCTCGGCGCCGAAGGGAGCGCCGGCCGGCGGGGAGCGGGGTGCTGCCGCTCGGCGGATTGGCCGCGTCGGGCGGCCGCACTGTAGCCGGTAAGGTTATTTTCAAATTGAATTTTTCGAATTTCCTTCAAGCCTTTCCTTGATTTGATTGAAAACCTTACTTCCCCAGTTGAGAAAATTTTGAAAATTTTTGTGTATGCTCAGGGATTTATTTGGAACACTTTTTATTTAAGGTTCGAGTTCTGAATCAGCTCCCAAAATTTCTTGAATTTTTGAGCCCACTTTAGTTTGTGTGAATTTTAAAAAGGTTTGAACCTTATCTAAAAATCTTGGATAAATTTCCAAAATTCTATTTTGAAGTGAACTTAATTGTTATGCAAAAATATAGCTAGGGTGTTGTGGGAAATTTGATAGGTCACTCATTAGGGTTTAAATCCTGCCTGAAGAATAAAGTTTTCGACACTGCGGGTGAAAACCTTCCGAACCTAGTAATTGTGTTCTGTGGATTATCAAAAATTTTTCGTAGAGTTCCTTTGGGGCATTTCAAACAACATTCCATTAACTTCCAGTGTTGATTTTGCTTTGAGGTGTGAAATCTTGTCGATTAGGGTTTTAAGTTGTCGATTCGGCCCTGATGACACCTGGGGTGTCACAGAAATTTCACATGGGCATATGTATAAACTCATTATGAATTGTCGCATTGCAGCTGCACACCTATAAAATCGTAAATGGGAGTTTCACTTATGACGTATATATTTGGGAATACCTTTTTGAATTTATGGTTGTGAAAATCATTTAGTAGAGTAGATCGTACGCCTCTTAATGATTTGTGCACATGTGCATCATCAAATACGTCACGTGCACTTGATGCATAATTGAAAAAGATTAAAATGTGTGGTCCAAAAAGAGAAAACTCCATGTTGAAAAAGATTAAAATTTCAGTAGATACCATTTTTTGCATTTATTTCAGTAAGAAGATATTTAAAAAATCATTTTTTTTTTTGCTTATAATAGTCGAGTGGTTCTGTGACAAAAAACGGAGGCAATCCTCAGTTTCCGTTTAGCAGGAAGGATGCATTCCAAATTATCACGATCTCGATTGGCATATATGAGGGCATGTAGTATTCGTTTGGATTCCAGGGGTGGTGGCAAATCAAGACGGTCAAAAGCTAACACGGTGCACAGTTCCTACGTTTTCGTAACCGTTCGCTGAGATTTTGCGAGGATCCGAAGCCTGCAAGCCGAAGGAGCCGGTGCGTCGAGTGAGGCGAAACCGGCGCGCAACCAAACCAACGTCCAACGACCCAATGGCTTGGAAGCAGGCAGAGACGGTGGACCGAGTCGTGGCCACCCCAACAATAGGCATGTCGTTAAGACGTCATCCCCGTTGGCGCGCTCGTCCTCCCCAAATCTGCCGCGCGGCCGCACGCCCCTCTGATGCGACGCCCTCCGCCCCGCCAGTCACCTCTTCCTGCCAGGTCCCGCCCGCTCGTCGTCGTCGTCGTCGTCGCCGCGCGTCCCTCCTCCTCCCCAAATGGCGGAGAGGAGGGCCCTCCCGCCCCCGGCGCCGGCGTCGTCGCCCGACCCGGCCTCCTCCTCGGCGGTCTCCACGGCCTTCGGCTCGCCGCTGGAGCCCGTTGCCGCGCTGCCGCCGCCGCCGCGGAGCCCGCACGACACGTACGTAGTCAAGGTCCAGAAGGACCAGATATACCGCGTCCCGCCGCCCGAGAACGCGTACCTCGCCGAGCGGTACCGGTCCGCGGCCGGCGGCGGCGGGGGCGGCAAGCAGCGCCCCGCGTCGTGCACCCCGTGCGTGCTGCGCACGGTCGGCGCGCTGCTCACCACCGCCGTGCTGGTGGGCGCCGCCATCGCGATCTGCGTGGTCGTGCTGCGGCCGGGCCTCCCGGGCTTCACCGTGGACGGGCTGTCCGTGTCCGTGCACGACGCGGCGGGGCAGCGGCGCGTGGACTACGACTTCTTCCTGACCGCCATGAACCCCAACAAGATGACCGCGCTGTGGTACAAGGACGGCGGGACCGCCAGGCTGCTGCACCAGGGCGTGTTCCTCGCGAAGGGCGTCGTCGGCGCTCCCGCCGACGGCGGCGAGGACGCCACGGACTTCAGCGTGGTGCTGCACGGGGTGCAGCAGCACGGACACACGCCCAGGGCCGTGGAGAAGGCGCTCCTCGGCGGGTCGAAGGACGCCGTCGCGCTCCACCTCACCGTAGAGGCCACCGTGCAGGTGCACCTCGGCGCGCTCGGGTTCGCGCAGAGGAGGCTGGCGGTGGACTGCGAGGTCACCGCGGCCGGGTTGAGGAAGGAAGTGCACATTTCGTCGCAAAAGTGCACGAGCGTCTTCAGGAACTGACAACGTCTCGCCGTGTCGGTGCATCATCGTGGAAACCATCGTAGGCGCGCGCGGTAGCGGCGGCGTGGAGCAGATGAGATCCCCATCTTTGTGGGCGCGCGCGCCTTCGTGTAGAGAATCCTGAGATTGCTGTGTAAATGTTCACGAAACGCATACGTTCAGTGCAGTGCTGGGCCCGTTTAAGATCATATAAAGAACGCCAAGAAGCACCGCGCCCGGAGAGAATCTCTGCGTCGTGGATGTCAGGATGTGGGATGGCAATGGCTATATATGTATCTCCTATGAACCATGGTGCAATGGCAACGTATTTTTCAACAAAGAAATGTCTGGTTCGACAGCAACAGAGACTAACTGCACAGTGCACACCTGTGATCAGCCATGGCGCTGCCAGAGAAACAGTACTGCCACCTGGAACTAACAATTCGTGCGGGCTATACGAACAGAGCTTGCACTGGGATGCGGCGCGTCGCCGGCGAATGGACGACTCGGATCCTTGCCGTGGAGAAGAGATGTCTTGAGAGCGATGGGTAGCGGAGAGCAGAGGCGGACCGCGGTGCATCTGCCTCTGGCGTACAGAGAGCGCCAGCAACACCCACCTCCACCACCACCAGCACCACACGGTGCTGTCCTTCGCCGTCGTCGCCGTTGTACAAGACGAAGACAGCGTCCAGGATATTGCCAAACGGGCCATGCCTTGGAGTTCTTTTTGTTTTTTTTTTTTTTTGACAGGCATGCCTTGGAGTTTGTTTTGTTCGAGATGTCATTTTATTTATGGGCCAGAACATGAATACAGCGATGGGCCATACCTAATTCCTTCACCCTAACATCTATGTTGGAACCCATGACCCAAGTTGCTAACACTACATTTAGATTCAGTCCATGGGCCCAATTCTCCTTATTCCTGAAACCTTTACCGGCGTGCAGACAATCACAACAAAACATTTCATCGCAAACTTAGGGATGTTTCTTTACTCAAAAAAAGAAAAACTTAGGGATGCTTCTCATAGCCGTTAGTGGTTGATGGGGAAGGTTAATGCTAGTAGATAGCGACAGAAGAGAAATTGGAACATGCCTATCGACTATTTCATGTCTGGGAAATTGCTATGGTAATGGATCACTCGGTGAAAAATTATGTTACAATGCAATGTGGAGATTTCTAATTGAGAAGAGCCCGCATGCTGGACACTACAGAGATAAAATGGTGAGCTGTACACTGCATTGTTTTCGTGATTTCTTTCCCGGCCTTCAGTGCCTTTTTTTCTTTTTTGAGATATATAAGTGCCGCGTAGAGTGCAGAGTATGAGACTTCAGAATCGACCATGGATTCAGGATGTTCAGATCTACGATATCAATATGTCGAGTTGACGACGTCGTGGGAGCGGACGACCATGGATCGAGATTTCTTCCTCACTCTGAACGAGTGGGGTTGAGATTGCTGAACTGACACTTGTCGCAAGGTTACGAGAAAAGAGCCAGGTCAACTCTGCAAGTGTGGTGTCTGATAGATACTTGAGCGCTGCCGACATGGCTTTGAGCACTGATAATATCCCTTTGCCCCAGCTCTTTCTGCATGCCGCCCACTCGCTAAGGCCCGTGATCGTTAAGAATCAGCATGGCTCGCACGCTCGCACATGCCTAGTTCAGTGTACCAGTGTGCAGACGCGCCGTTTTTCAAAGGTTAGGGGTTCATGCACCAAGACCACTGGCACTGTTTTCGCTTTCAGAGTTTAAGGCTCCAGTACTTACTTTATCCGTCTTTCTAAGTATTTCTACAAAACATGTATTTGTGCAGTTTTAGGATTCCGAATTTAGGGACAGCACGAAATGATTCCGAATTCGCTTGTTTACAGTAACTTTTCTTCTGGGTTTTGAAGTTGGGAAATAACAACAGAGCAAGTGAAGCAGATCAGCATTACCTTGGTTCTCAGAATTGCTCAGTTGCAGCCACAAATCCAGCGAAGTCTGCATTTTTGCGCGCACCATCCTCACATGGCAAGTGCGGTCAACAAAGCAACTGAAATTCCAAACAGCTTATGCAAACCAATCATTTTTTAACCATGTTTTAAAGGCTTGAGAAAGCACTAATATCTGCTTTACTAGAGTCAACACTTACTAACCTAAGCTACACTGGTATGTCATAATCAAGCCTATAAGCCTATGCTGATTTCAAACATTATCTCCCTACGAAGGTAGCCTTTTATAGTCAAGTGAATCATGTTGTCATGGCCAACTCATGGGTTGGGACGGATGGTTTCTCCTTCCATGCCAACTATCTTCCTTTTTTTGAACAAAAAGAGATTCTTAAACTTCAGAATAATCCTTGCATTAGTTCAAATAACCCTCCTTTTTAGTTATCCTGTCTTTTGATAACAGGTAACAGCAAGAGGTCAACTCAAGCTTGGCAATGGACCATCATCACAATGAGCAGGTGGCAAACGTAGTGGGCGCCTCTGCCCAATTTCGTAATTGAGTGCCTCTAAATAGCTCCGTGTTGACATTGGGACACGGCGATTATGGGGTTGACCTGCCTATCTTCAGACTCCATGAAAATGATGGATATGCATAACAAATTGTGAATGGTCAATACCATGCTGGACTAAAGCATGAAAACGACCACAAAAGAAAGCTGTGGATAGACCATACTGATCTGTAAAGCGATGTAGACCGCCAGGATTTCCAAGATGAGCATTAGTAGTTTACAAGTAAAAATGCATGTTATCAGATGATCATATATAAGCTTCACACTTAGGCCTGTAGGTAATAGTATGTATCTCAATGATTACTTGTAGTTCCAACCTGAAAAGCCAGAAAAGCTTCTATAACTGTTCAATATTTTTTTCGAAACGGGTTTCCCCCGCCCCCCTTCCATTTCCAACCGAAAACAGAGTTTATATTTGTTGTTACAAGAAAAAAAAACTGAAGCAGAGAAGAGAGCGAGGGGACCCTTCCCCCCCGCCCCCCCCCCCCCCCCCCCCCCCCCCCCCCCCCAACGACCCCATGAAGACACTAACCTCTAGCTAAGTGACCGCACGGGGATACCAATAGCCAGTAACAACTTCGTAACTGAATGGGCTACCGATAATAAAAACCTAGTACTCCCAATTAAGATCAGAGTTCTCGGATGCATCAATTAATAAAAGATAGAGCTAGTAACTGCCAATAGCAAGCGTTTGTCGAGGTTCATGCATCACCGAACGAGCAAGCACATTGTGTGATGTAGAAGCGACAAAGTTACGATGAACAGGGTACAATGAACTCGGGTCAGTAGCAGCGAAACCCTGTTTTTTTTTCTCTCCTTTCCTTCTGGGGAATTGGATCAAGGTTATATTAAGCCAGAGCAAAGCTGTGATCGCGTGCAGTCCTGACTGCCCCCTCACATGACGCTCTGGTCCTTTTATAGAGAGAGAGAGAAGGCGCAAAAAGGGATCCAGATGCTTTCCCTCGTACGCTGCCACAGAGGAATATGATCGCCTAGTACCGTTCGAAATAAGATAAGTGTGTGTGCTGCGATGATTAGGTCCGACGCATGGTAGTGTGAATGGTCAGAGGGATCACCGCTTTTCTGATTAGTCACAGTGATTCTGAGTTCAATTAAACTCAGATTTTGGCCGGTGTCTTTTGAACTCTAAAAAATTATCAAAAACAGTTAGCAAGATTGCTGCTGGAGTGAACCGTGGAGAACATAGGTGACTTCTTCTTCATACAATAATATGCAGGACGTCCTGTGCGAAAAAAAAAAACATAGGTGGCAGTTTGAGCAATTTGACTGCTTTAAGACTCGCTTATGTTATTCTCAACAAGTAACAGAGGCCAGCAGCTAATCTACGTAGTTTTCTTTTTTCGAAAACAGCCATTCCTTTGCGACAATTTGTTTGTTTATTAGAATTATTTTAAGGGAAAATGTTTATTGGACTATTACAAATACAATGCATATTCAAATGTATATACATGAAACCTCTGCAGGGAGGCAGGCTGATATAATAACTTGGTAATAATATAAGAAATAATCTAAAGTGCTGAGACCTCTTTCCTGGCAATGCCATTGAAAAAATCAAGCAGACCAGGGGTTGATGCTAGACACGATCAAACCCAAACTTAACCCGACGAGTTCCTAAATGGATCGGAGACAACACTTTGGAGGGGCTGTAGTAACTGTAAAGAACAGAGCATCGTCCGATCGAGAACAGCTTGATCAAGAACAGCAGGAGAGACCAAGAAGAGCATTGCAGAGCCAGCGTGCGTCATGCAAGGATCGCGTCCCAGTCGATCTCCAGCGACGGGTACTTGCGCAGGTGGAAGCTCACGGACTCGTCCCACGGCGTCTCTGAGAAATCGAGGAGCTGCATCTCCGGGACGACGTCGGAGGAGCCGGTGGAGGACACGTCGCCGCCGTCAGCCGAGACGGAGCTCTCAGAGCCGGAGCAGACCGGCTCGCTCTTGATGTTCGGGGTCGCTGAGCTCAGGGTTACTGTCACCGTTGCCGCCGTCTCGTTGCTCTGGCTCTGTCTGTGGCTCTGGCTCTGTCTCGGCGCGGGGTGCGTGCCATCGTCCGCCGTGCCGTGGCAGATGGCGTGGAGCTTGGCGTCGACCGCGGCGTGGAGCGGCGGGCCGAGGTGCGCGCCGCCGCGCCTGAGCTCGGGGAAGTTGAGCCTGGCGGAATCGCCGCGAAGGCGGAACGCGGCGCTGTCGTAGGCGAGCGCGGCGTCCTCGGCGGTGTCGAAGGTCCCGAGCCAGAGTCGGGTGCGGTTGCGCGGCAGGCGGATCTCCGCCACCCACTTGCCCCAGTGCCGCTGCCGCACGCCGCGGTACAGCTTGGACGTCGCCGCCCGCGCGGGGAGAGCCTGCACTGCCACGCCGTGACGCTTCATCGGCTGCGCCGCCACCGCGGCCAACGATGATGCCGCCGCCGCCGCCGTCGGCGGCCGGCGCAGGTACTGCAGCTGCGACTGCACCTGGAGCGCCTGCGCGGGAGTCAGGCCGTGGAGCGCGCCCTGCTCCGCGCCGGCGCACGGGTACGCGAACGAGATGGTCGGAGCTCCGTGCGTGTGCATGGGCGGGGGAGGAGCCAGCTGCGCGCGCACCAGCTCCTTGCTGTCCGGCATCGCGAACAGAGCGGCGGGAAGAAGAGCGTCGCCGTTGCGACGGCCGTGGTGCCAGTCCACCGTCGTGCCCATGGGATTCTCGAAGCAGGAAACTCCCAAGAGAATGAGCAATGAGACGGAAGGGGAAACGGGATCTACCGAAAGATCTCGCGAGCAGAGAGCCAGAGACGATGCGCGCGAGCCGCCAAAAATGGGTTCGAGGCGATCAGTCGATGAGCGAGAGCAGCCGTTGCCCGGGGCTCTTTTATAAGCGCGCCGGGAGTAGGAGTGGCCAAACGGATGGCGCCAGGTGTCCGTGCTCGCTTCTTACCGCCACCTGTCGTCACATTTCACCGCGCGGAAGGGGGCAGGTGCCAGTGACCGGGTGGTACCTGGCGCCTGCCCATTGGTCGAGAAGCGGTCTGACCTGGTAAGTCCACCAGATCTAGCTGTCACATGGTTGTGTCGAGGGGGGCGAGGTGAGCGTGATCGACGCGGCAGCTTGGACTTGGATGCTGCTACTACGGTACTATTTGGGAGTTGAGTATCTGCCTCGTCTCGTTCTCGTCGTTGTAATCGAGCTGATGGATGGTTAAACAACTGTTTCTCCAACCAATCACCTGCCAGATCCTTGGATTCGTAATGGACCGTATTAGATTACTGGTCCAGCATGATGCATCATCTTGTACGAGAAAACAAAAACTGTACTACTATTAGGTCTTTTCAAGCAGCGACTAGTATAGGAGATACGAAGAATACGATGGCGGTGCAAAACTATACTATACGAATAATACAATACACTAGACGCGCCCGAATCGTCTGATTTGATGCCCTAGGTAGGGTCATTCTTTACGATCGTGCGTAGCGCACACCTCCGATTGATTGGACATGGCATGGTTTCTCCTTGTACCAGAAAATTGGAAATGCTAGGGAAACAGTTCTACTGGTACTACTTCCCTGTCACGAAAAGAAGGACGAGTGACAGCCAACAGTGGGGCGAGCTGATTATTGGCCAGACACATAAAGGCGATCACGCATTGCACGAGCCCTTCATTCCTCACACGTCCACGGCTTTTGCTTGTACCACGCCTTTTCGTTGGGCAGGGCAAGCGAGGCAAAGAATTGCAGTTGCGTTCGATTGATGCAGCCCGAAAGAAAAAAAGGCTGCCCGCATTCGTGTGGTCTGGCGCTCGACAGCGCCACCGCTTGTGGTCTGGCCGCGGCGACGAGGAAGGAAGGGAAAAGGAAAGCGGGCAGGGGGGAGTAGACGCTGTCCGGAGCCACAGAAGAAAGGCCGATTTCAGAGGGAGAATATCTACGTGTCGGGTTCTCATCGGCAGAGCACCGCACGAAAGACCCAGTCTCCTGATTCGCGATCCCGGCAGTGGGGAAGAACCTGCCTAACACCACAACTTCCGGTGGCTAGTGCTTACCTTGGCTTAAAAGGGATTTTCCTTTTTTTTTTTGCGTCTTAAAGCGCGTGTCGAAATTTGAAATTCGGTTTGGTTTTTGGCAAGCCTGGATGCAGCATGTGTAGTAACCTCACCAGCATGGTTTCTGACATACATAATCATTTCTAATTTGCGACATCAATGAGGCTATAGAATTGTAATAATATGTTTAGAGAAGGATTAACGAAACATCTGGAAGCAAATGCTAGCACTTGACCACCACCTAAACCACTTCTCAACATCTTTTCCAAGTACCAGAAATCACAATCTAACACTTAGACCACAGCTAGCAGCAGGCCCACTAAGCAACCATCACCTCATAAGGGAAAAGAATGAACAAAAACAGGAGCAGAAAGGTGAGGATGGTAATACTTATCAGTTGTGAGTTGGTCCATCCACATAACAGTCGTGTATGCAAACATCGTATGGCTGGCGATAATGTTCTAAAGTGGGATTCAAAAAATAATACATGCAGGTGATAATCTTTTAAAATAAACTGGTGGCTGCTCTTCTACGAGAGGATTAGAGAGGCCATTACGGCGTAATGACAGCAGCAACCGAACAGGCAACAAGCTGATCATGCAGTACATGGAATAGTTAGGTCTTAATGCCCCCATCTGGAAACATGCGACAAATTTGATGATGACATGCGGCACAGCAACAGCTCAAACAATAGCTAAATAAGTCAACAGAGTTAATAAAGTAGAATGATGGGCAAAAGAATTATGGAGGTATTGGGCATGGCTACAATGAGAACTGACATCACCACTTCGCAGCAGATTATTTCACTACAGCAAGAAAACGACCAGAGCGTTCGCCCCACGTAGAGCTGACTCAATCATGATGGATATGCAACCATATCATATTAAACAAATATGACTACAATCAAGTTTCATAACTCAGAAAACTTAAAAGCTAACACATATTGCCTCCGATTTTTAATTTGTGACGTTTGCTGAACTAGCAAAGCCTCAACTTTTAAAAAACTGAGGGAGTATAACCAATCTAATCTGTCCAGAACAGGAATGTTTTGTCACGCTTCAGCTATAGCTGACCTTCAGATAACAATGAGTATTGGATATATAAATGCGTTATTTCTTTCTCCAGAAAAAAAAGAATTAGTCCATACTTCCGCCAAGATCAGGTTTCCTCCAAAAAATAATCAGCCGTGAAATTCAATATAGGGTCAAGAGACTCGAGATAATGCATACAATACATGATTGCAACTGGCAGATGCAGAAACTACATAAATAATCAGGACAGATGTCATATACAGAGGTCGATGGTAGAAACTATGAGATGATGAACTTTATACAACGTTGGAAAAACAGACCAGGGGCACAAAGGAGATTTGGGACACGTGATAAGATCACATGCTTATAGAGAAATGATTACTCCTCATTTAAGAAAGAGTTTATGGTATGATTGAATTCTATATGCATCATTTGGATGTCATACACTAAAATTATCATCAATGAATAGGCACTCCTGATTAACATATTGACAACAACCTGGTTCAACATATCTGTTTTAGCATCATTTTGACTAGTACACAAATATGTTATATATTAGTTCTTTTGGACTGTAAGTGAACAAAGCAAAAACAATGAGTTGCCACAACACATTTTGTACAAATGAGAAAAAACATTTTTCAAAATGGCCATGTTGAAGATATTATCTATTAGCTGCATAGCAAGCAATCTTCAGCCTTACCTCCTCGAGTTCAGCATCCTCTATGTCATCATTACTCAACCATGATGATAAGCAGATATCGACAGCATCAATAACAGTGCTTGTTGGTGAATAACCATCAAAACTGGTAAGTCTTCCAAATTTCACTATCTTCGTTAAGTTTGAAGAGGATGGTTCCTCTGCAAATTTAAGTAGGATATCTTTCATAGCACAAGACCAGATAGGCCTAGCCATCTTCAAGAAACAGCTGAGAGTTGTAATAGCAAGCTTAACTGTTCCAATGTCAGATTCATCTTTCCCACCTCTTCCGTGAAAATCAGAACCTCCAAGTTTCAAAAGTCCATATTTCTCAGCTAATTCATAAAATCCTGTAGAATCAATGAGTTATTTAAGATATCAAAATATTGATTCGTCCCCCCAAGAAAAAGGAGCAACTTACTCCCTCCGTCCCATATTATCTATCATTCTAGGATTCAAAAGTTGGCCCAAAATAACTCCTATTCTCACTTCCAAATGCATCTTTCTCTTTTCCCAAACATGTACATCTCTATCTCTCACCTCCTTTTTTCTGAAATATTATCTCTTACCTCCTTGGATCCTGCGCACCACGCCTTTTACGCCTCTCCTTAGTTCTCGTACCCAGAACCAAGAATAGTTGATAAATTGGGACAGAGCGAATATATGCGAGTAATAAATAGAATTTCACAGCATAATAGGAGCTCTCCATCTATCTAAAGTAATTCAAAACATGAGGTACAAAGAACATACCATCAACTTTTCCATCACTTCTGTAGACCTCCATACCATTAAGACCAGCAACTTTCAAGGCTCTGATGATGGCATCAGGGTTCTTCAATGCCCATGGGTGAGCAAGTGCAGATATGCCCCCTGTACGACTAATCAACTGCACAACAGTCTCAGCGTATGGTTCATTCCCTCTGCAAAACACATGCCTTGTTATTAAGCAGTAAAGACTTAACTCGGCCTGTGAAAAAGTATACACATTCACGGATTTACCTGGCATACGCAGGGCCATCATCACCAAGGTACTTGTTGAATGCTTGCTTTAAATTCTCTACATAACTTGCTTCAACCATGGCTCTTGCTACATGCACTCGACCAGGCGCCACTCCTTCACCAGCAATTTTAGTTACATGTTCCCACTTTATTGGCACTTTCAATTTGTTTAGCTTCGCCAGCATACTCTTTGCCCGTAAATACCGCCCGTCCCTAATGTTCAATAGCATGCTGTCCAACTCATCAATCCTGGATGGACCACACATACCGTAGTATGCCAGAATATGAACATTCTCACCAGCACTAGCAACTTCCCTTCTAGACAAAGAAATTAGAGATAAATCAGAAATTTACATAACCAAGAGGAGAACAAAGGTCAAGTAAATTAAACATATGATAATTCTAGCAAAATTGTATATTATTGTTGAGCACGGGCAATAGATCAGAGACAAATGTTCTTTACTGAAAAAAGGTAATCTATTTAATCTATAAGAATAAAAGGTTTTGTTGTATTTATCTTTCAGAATGGCAAAGTATGCTTAACAGCATGTTTCAAATGTCTCCAGATTTAATCTTTAGAAACAGCTAAGAAAATATCAACATGTTGTCCAATTATAAAGCATTGTACTGATAATTCCTATTGATTTATTTCAATTATTTCACTTCGAACAAGGATCCTCTTAGAAGAAGCTGCCCCAATATGTACTGATCTAGCATATGCTACCATTCGGTGTAATCTGCTAGTTTGTGGTGCTTATAGACATGTCAACACTTAACGACACTCCAGCATAGAATCAAGATAATAATAAGGAAAGGCGGAACAAGCCAAAAAATGTAGTTCAGTTTGATCATTGATAATGTGGCAGCTGAAAACATCCGTAGCCATATCAGAACAGCTTAAACAATATGCAAAAGAGCAGATCCAACTGAGTGGAATGCAAAGCAAGATAATAGGTTATTAAATAGTGTTCTGTTGTTGATTTTCTTTCTGAACATGGAAACTGTTTTTCCTCTAAAAAAGAAAAGCCTCCTACTCTTACCTTGGAGAATAGATTGAACTGATTTCAACTCCAGGAATAATTCTCATGCCAAATTTGGAAGCTGCTGAAATAGCTTCTGGTATACCAGCCATGGTATCATGATCCGTTAGGGCGAGAACTTTCACCTGTGCCAATAAATGTAGTTTAGTTGTTCTTATTTCCACGATTCAGATTACAACATGCACACAGTAAGATACAGTGCTAACTTCTCATAACCATAAGAGGAACATTTAGGAAAGTATGATACAGTAACAGTATGCATTCACTGGATACATTTCATTTTCGTTAAAAAACATGCATTTCAATCGGCTTACTTGGAGCACGCACTGCCAGAAGAACCTGATACGAGTGATAAGATGACTAGTTCGTTTAAATTTGACCAAACTGATAGTGGAATTAGTCTCAGAGGGATCAAGTTCCTTCTAAGGTGCCAGTATGCAGCAGCGTACCGTTGGAGCACTTAAAGCAAGTATTAAAAACATAGACTCAGCGTGCTATAACCGACGAACAATCCATTAATCATTTTAATTGTTTCAGAACAGCTACACACACTGGCAAATTGCTTTAGTACTCTCCAATGAAAGGTTTGAGGTACATACCATTTGTGCAACATAAAGCAATGCTTGGATTTCCTACACAACAACTGAGCCTACGGGCTATGGTCTATGGACATCATGAGAGAACTGGAGTTGAACTCCATACGGCTAATAAGCACGAAACTGGCGATCAAGCGATTCAAGCATTTCATCGAACAGGTACCATGCAAACATAGAAACATGGAGAGGGATCTGCTTACCCCGTTGCGGTGGGCGCGCTCGACGAGCGCGGAAGGGGAGAGGAACCCGTCGCTGTGGTTGGAGTGGGAGTGGAGCTCGAAGAGCACCTCTCCGCCGCCGCCGCCGCGCGCGGCCGGTAGAAAGTCGTCCGCGGCAGAATCAGACGCCGGATGCGGCGCGGGTTGTACCCAGGCGCGGACGTAGTCGAGCGCCAGGGCCTGGTCGGCGCTGATCTTGGTCTGCTTCCTGCTCCTAGCCGGCTTCGATTTCCTCTTGCTTCCCATGTCAGGTTTTGGGAGGTCCGGGACGAACAAGGACGGGCGCGAGCGCGAGGAAGTCGAGGAAGTTCTGGGCTACAGTAGTCAATTTTGATCGTCAGGGGGCACTTCCTCTGGCTGCACACGGGCCAACGCGCACGCGCGCGCGAGGGCCACCTGTCGGCTTACTGACAAACGTCAAGTAATCCCGATGCCCGCCGCACCGCCCTGCTGTTTGGATAATTCGACAGCGTCAGCGTCAATAGTAATTTAGTGAGTTTCAAAAAGAAAAAAGTTAGCGGAAAAACTAGATGAATAATCAACGGTTTAAAATGGATGGAAGAAAGTCACATTGTAATAAAAACAAAGAAACACCCTATTCTTGGAGACCGATAAGCAGAAATTGCCCGACTATTATTGGTAAAGACAACGCAAGAACAGCGTGCTTGCCGGTTTAGGAATGGACACAAACCAGATTTCAGACGCCCCAAATTTTGCTTTCTTCTCTTCCGTTTATAAATCCCGAATTCGAAACACATGAATCCCTCGTCGCAGGCCATCATGGAGGCGACGAACGTCAGAGCGCTGCTGTGTTTGTCCGTTGCGATCGTCTTCGCCGTGCTCTCACGACAGTCTCTCGCCGCCGGCGCTGGCGCGGGCTCCAAGGAGGCGGACAAGATTGTGGCGTTGCCCGGCCAGCCACGGGACGCAACGGTCCAGCACTATTCCGGCTACATCAACGTCGACGAGAAGGACGGAAGGTCGCTATTCTATTACTTTGTGGAGGCCGAAGCTGATGCCGCGAAAAGTCCATTAATTCTGTGGCTAAATGGAGGTACTAAACTTTTTCCCCTCCTGGATTCGCCAACTTCTTCTTGGATCAGGTTAATTTTCCTTCTGAAACTCGTGCGGTCCTCAACTCCTCATGCTACTTTTGTTCGTTTTCGTCTGCAGGACCTGGCTGCTCTTCATTTGGCATCGGGGCGTTCCAAGAGGTCGGCCCATACCGTGTTGACACGGACGGAAAAACCCTCTGCAAGAACAAGTACTCCTGGAACTCAGGTTAATAGTCATCCTATATATGTTTGCAAAAAATACTCTAAAGAGATCTGACGAACATGGCTAACGATTCATGTTAATTTCAGTGGGCAACGTGTTGTTCCTAGAGAGCCCCGTGGGCACGGGCTTCTCCTACGCTGTGAACACGGAGGTGTACAAGACCATCGGCGACAACATGACGACGCGAGACACGTACACCTTCCTGGTGAAGTGGCTGGACCGGTTCCCGGAGTACAAGGGCCGCGAGTTCTTCATCGTCGGTGAAAGCTACGCTGGGCACTACGTCCCCGAGATAACCACCACCATCCTCGCCTCCAAGAACGCCGACCTGAACCTCAAGGGGATCATCGTACGTAAGCGTGGCCACCATTGCAGCAACGCACACCAAATTAGACAGAACTTAATTACTTTTATTGGTAGCCAAATCACTGTATATTTTAACTAGCTAGAATTACGTATGGGGCCGGAACAGATCGGGAACGCGATCCTAGAGCTGAACGAGGAGCGGCGCACGCTGTACGACTTCCTGTGGCAGCACGCCTTCATCTCCACGTCGGCGCACACGCTCATCGCCCAGAGCTGCAAGAACGCCGACGACGACTCTAAACTCTGCAACGCCGCCGAGAGTTCCGCTGAAGACCAACTCGGCAACATCGACTGGTTGAACGTGTACGCTCCGGCATGCCTTGACAGGAAAGTCAAGCCGACGGCATCAAACTGCTTGGACTTGGCGGATCCATGTGCCGAATTCTTTGTGAGAGCATACATGAACGACCCCAAGGTGAAAGCAGCCATCCATGCCGCGCCGTTGAAGGAGCCATGGACCAGATGTGTCAGGAGGTACAACCTGTTCCGCTTCGGAGACAGCCCGAAGACGATGCTGTCGTACCTCAAGGACATTATCGGACGCGGCGTCCGCGTCTGGATATTCAGTGGTGACCTGGACTCGGTGGTCCCGGTGACCGCGACGAGAGAGTCCGTGGAGAAGCTGGGGCTCGCCGTCGTAGAAGACTGGCGCCCCTGGGCCGGCTACGACCGCCAGGTCGCCGGGTACGTGACCGAGTACAAAGGGCTCATGTTCGCGACGGTGCGCGGGTCTGGCCACATGGTGCCCATCGACCAGCCGGAGCGAGGGCTGCTGCTCTTCAGGTCGTTCGTCAAGGGGCAGCCTCTGCCCAAGGGGCCGCCGATGCCATCACAGTTAGAGGAGTGAGGCATATGGATTGGATGCCCTTGCTGCTACTCCTTCATTCGTCGAAGAGCCGTGCGCCCGAACCCCGAGTTTAGGTGCTTGTTGCTAGCCGCTGATGGTGATGGCGGGTGTCGCCAACGCCCGCGTCCCCTGTCCTTCATCCACTGTATACGTGTCATTCGCTTCCACCAACATGAATTGTACCAAGATATAATTACAGATACATATAGTCATTACCACACATGATCATCTTGCCTACTCAATTGCAGTATTATTAATTAACAATACATAGTTATATTTTTGCAGCATTATTAGATGGGTTTCAACTGGCCCATATGTATTACAATATACGCATATGCGCACACACATATCCTTCAGATTTGATCCTAACCTTTTTGGCTGCTCGATTTCAATCCAATCCGAAGCATTTCTTGTGTTTCTCCACTGCTTGGAAATTGACTCAGCAATTGCAAGCACGAAAAGCCCATAGTCATCAGAATTTGTTTGCTTTGGCATTGAGTCATGGACAAAATAATGGACACTGCACATGGCTGGAATTGCCTTCCTCAGCTGGTCTATCACTCCTTGTGCTATTGTACCATTAAATGACGAAAAATTGTTATAGTGTATGAATTTGGGATTCTCTATGTTTTTACAGTCTAAAACCATTTAAGACTATTGATGGGTAATAGGACCAACCACCTAGACCGAAAATCGAAACTGTTCACATATTCAATACAATACTTTAGGCTAGCTACCAAAACAGTCATTGATGAAGTTACTAACAATAGTGCAAGATGTTGATAAGAGACCGAAAAGTAATGAAATATGAATCCAATTGCACCATCAGTTAGGCAATTGGAGTCTTGAAAACTCTTTATATTCTGGGTCTAAACGCATACTAAATAATTTCAACTTATTTGTGATAATTGGTTCCTCTAACTAGAAAATTATTGAGACACAAGAATGAGGAAAAATAAAACATCACCGATTGAGAAATAAGTCTCTTAAAACAGGAAAAAGAGAGAGAAAGAGACGTAGATTAAACTCTATTAAATGTTCACCACATGCGTATTCTCTATTTCTTCAATCATGAGCCTTCGAATGCTACTGTAATTTAACATTTCCACTAATATATATTCATAAAGTTCACGTGCAATGTTACATTAGATTGTTTTTGTTCCACCGATACTTGAATAAGATGAATGGTCAAAGTTTTCAATTAAAAGTCAATGATAACAAGTAAAAAAAGAACGGAGGGAGTATTTGCTGTGACATGGCAATCACTGTTGCTTGGTCTCCTTTCTTATTAGGTTTTTTTTTTCTTTTTTTTGGAAGATAGAGTTAAATTTTTTAGCACTGTCACATCAAGTATTTAAAAATTAATTTAAAATATTAAATATTGATTATTTATAAAACTAATTTAATAGATCGAGGCTAATGGACGAGATAAATTTTTAAGTTTAAGTAATTTATGATTTAAGAATGTTGTGCTACAGTAACTATGTGCTAATTATGAATTAATTTTGACTTAAAAATTCATCTTGTCATGTTGATTATCATACTTTTATATAATTAATTTTATAAATAATCAATATTTAATCTTTCTAATTAGTATCTAAACATCTGATGTGACACGAGCTAAAATTTTGTTCCTAGATTCAAACAGCCCGGAAAGGCCTAATACTATTTACTGTGAGGTGGCAATCACTGTTGTTTGGTCCCTTTTCAATGTTTGAAACTCTTCCTTTCTATTGATTCTAGAAAGTCGTGTATGCCGCCGCCATGACATGAAAGTTATATGCCGTTTTTCTTGTAAGAAGAGGAGAGAACGAACACAGACGAAGCGAGGCTGCTAAAAGTGCGTGGGCTCTGCTCGGTTGAATGCTGCACGTGACGTGGTGGGCTGTGCAACCTGATTCGGCCCAGTAATAAAAAAAAAATCAACGGGTCAGATTTAATTTCATCTCTTGCCTCTCAGGAGGTAGTACATGTGCATTGAAAAGATTGAGGTATGGTGACGCTGCTAATTCTACTGGTGCCCTCGCATCGCGAGGTAACAGCATGTATGCCATCTGAGTAGAGCTCTGATGCTAAACACAATACCAGTTGAAACAAACTAAGCTTCGTGTTACACAGATACTACTAGTAGGTACTAGTACTGAAAGCTAGTAGTAGATATGTTTAGTTCCTGCATCTTCTTGCGGTTGTGACGAAGCACTACTACTACTACTTGTGCGACTGCTGCTTCTTCCTGCCCGGGATGCATCGTCCCCTGATGATCCCGTCGTCCCCGTCCATCGCCTCATCCCTACCCTCTTCGCCGATCGAGCCGACGCCAAGCCTCGTGCTCCTGAAATGTAACTAGGAGAAATTAATCGCCTACCAACAGTTATCACGTGGGTAACCTAAATCCATTTTATCAGTGACTAGTACTAGTACAGTTGGAGTGATCAGTGTCTTGGAAGTATACTGCTACAGTCCTACACTGTGTCCAGCTACACTGACGCAGTGCACATAAGCACATTAGTACGGCCACGCTCCGTACAGTGTACACATAACATGCAACAGTCAAGAGCCCCACGATAGCACAGTAGGAATAGTACCCATAAGCTGATGAAAGTCCACAGCACAGCTCACACTCAACGACAAGAACAGCATATGAACAACGAACACATCCCATGTATAAAGAGATTTCTCCATGTGAGGTGACTCGAAATTTATGCATCTCTCAGTCATATTTTTAAAATAATTAATATTAATATATAGAATATTTTATTTTTATGCTGAAATAATATATAATTAAAGCTAGAACATAGGTGGAATAATTTTCAGATTTTTTTTAAATGTTCCATTGTTCCAAGAAAACTAAATGTCGTAGCTTTGGTTGCAAATTATTCTAGCTTCAACAATATGTTACATGTATTAATAATAATTATTCTAAAAATATGACTATCTCAGTCATGATAAGCAGACACAACCTATAATATAAACACTCATTGTATATGTACTTAAATTCCATTTCACTATGTTATGTCACAACTAGTACTAAATTCCAATCTTCGCAGTTAATCCCAAAGTGTCATCCATGCTAGTACGTCTACACGTGAACAATCACGAGCTACGAAAACAGCTCCTTAATTAGTAAGCTTGGATATGACAGACAAAACTGGTAGTAACACGGAAGCAAGTCAGATAACGAAATGAACAAGGCAACGACTGTAATTAACGCTGGTTTTTATTACCTCTCCTCGTTGTAGGAGTTGGACCGCTTGAGCGACGACGCCGGCAGCGGCGTGCCCCGGCCGCCGCCGCCCTCCATGATGCTGCCGCTGAAGTACTCCTTGTTCTCCACGGCCAGGTGCCCGAACCGCCGGCCCACCATCTCGCCGACGCCACCGCACCCATCCTCATCGTCCTCCTCCACCTCCTCGTCCGCGCCAGCGCGGGACGAGAGCCGGCTTACTAGCCCGCAGCTCCGCCTCGGCTCCGACCGGCACTTGCCGCCGCCCGACGACCCGCCAGCCGCGGCGCCGGCGGGCGCTGTCGCCGTCGACCCGCACGCGATGAGCTGCAGGAGCATCGAGCCAGGACGGTTCGGCTCGTGATGCTCCTCCTGGTCAGCAAGGGCCCGTCCCACCTGCTGCTGCTGCTGCTGGGGGTGGGCCACCCCCTGCAGCGGCTTGTTGTCGGAGGAGGTCGACGATGGGGGCGAGGTCTCCTCGACGGGCAGCTCGACGGGGCAGCTCCGGTTAGTGCGCGCCGACACGGGCGGCTTCTCCTGCCTGGCGAGCCGAGCCGCCGCAGCGGCGGCACGGCGGTGGTACCCTGCCGCGTTGTACCCGCCGAGCTCGTCGTCCACCGGATCCTCTGCGGCGTCGTCTCGGTAGCTGTCCACGTACTGCTTGTGGCTGTGGGGCAGTGCCAGCGCCTTGGTCGGAGACCTATCGGTCACTCGGAGGAGCTGGAAGCGATCAGCTGCTGCGACCGCTGCTGCGCGGGTTCAGAAGGAAAAAAGTCAGACAGAGATGAAAAAAAGAAAAAGGTCCCACTCCCACGCGAATTCAATAATTTTGCAGAGACGATGATAGCAGTTGGCGGCCATTAATTCAGATGATGGTGGTCTAGCAGTAGCAGGGCTGGGTACGGTTCTCAAAGTCCTACGCGAATCACGAAGCGCTGCAACGTGCACCGGTGGTATGGCCGTCAAACAAGGTTGGCGGTGAGCCAGAGTGGCAGAGTGAAAGGAAGAATTTTAGTCCTATGCAGTTTAAAATTCGAAACGTAGAGATTAACTGAGACTATTAGCTTGCAAATTACGTATATGTATTTTTGTTCTACCGTAGTACTGTACAATGTATCCATCCATGCATTCGAAGGACATTTTGCACTCTGCTCAAGTCACAAAGTCTCTGACAGACGACTTACTACAGTATTAGCAAGATCAACGAAGGCGGAAGAGCAGGGTGAGAAGGATGTCAATGTGGATACGTACCGGAGGAGCAGCCGGGGAAGATCTCAGAGCCCTTGAGCACGTACTCCACGCCGTCCGACGGGTAAATCACGTCGTTCTCGGACAGGTCGTTCCACACGTACCCGTTCTTGTAGTTCCTTCAAAATCCAAGCACAAATAACAAATGAGCATGCTGCATTTCACTGAAAATCAGAACAACTACTGAGAAGTGAGGAACAGCGTACCTCTTGCAAGACCATGAGAAGAGAGCAGGCATGCCTTTGCCCCGAAGCAGAGTGAGCCTATCCGTCACATCTTCACAAAAACAGAGCATCAGCGACAGCGAGCATGCGTGGCTGTTATTACGTTGCATATGAACGGGAATGCATGCAAGGAATACAACTCCAGCTCCAGTACACAGCAGTACATAAGTACCTTTGAGGCGCAGGGGCTGGTGCGGATGCTGCGCGAGCTCCAAGAAGTGCGGGTGCTCCAGCTGCCCGTTCCGGCAGAGGTAGTAGACGATCTGCACCTTCCGCATGGGCCTCGCCGGCGCCGGCCGCCCCGACGCGTACGCCGGCCTGCCCCGCTCCGGGCTCGCATTCACCCGGCTGCTGCTGCCCATCCTCCTCCCTTCCACCTCCATTCTGGTAGTATTCCCCTCCAGGGGCAGGGCAGGCCAAGCTCAGCCTTCAGTCCTTCACTACCAACTCGCAGCTTTCCACAGTTGCGGCGGCTTCGGAATAGCTGGCCTACGCGCGCACTGCTCTCGACGGGGAGGAGGAGAAGAAGAAGAAACGGGACGTCAGCCGGGAGTCCTCGCCTTCACACACGCACGGCCACTTTTTATGCGTCGCGTCGCGCGCTTTGCGGTTTTCGAAAGAACCAACTCCCCATCCCAAGTACCCACCCGGCCGTGTAATAATTCGTCAAACTTTTTTTTTATATGGCGGCCGGTTGTAGCTTGGCTTTACTGGAGTATTTAACCGTGCGGCCACTTGGCTGAAGCACTGTGCAGACGCACGGCGACGTGGAATTTGGAAGCAGAGGAAAGAGAAGCAGACGTCATGGATCGATGGAGCGCTGCCGACTGCCGGGCATTGATTGCGCCTGCCACACGGCGCAGCGGCGTAGCGGGCGAGCGAGCGGCATGGCGCACGGCACGGCATGGGTCCTCGGGCCCAAACCCCCCCCCCCCCCCCCAAGCGCCCCACCGCCGTGTCGTATGATGTGGACTTCTGCTGCTGCTGCTGCTCCGGACCGGAGGAGAGAGAGAGTGGGACGGACGGGCCCTCCCCTGTTCCGCAATTTGGCGGGTCGGGTCGACCGGCCCAAGCGCCTGCCTCACCGGGCGCTTTTTTGTCTCGCCGTGCTCCGCCGTGGCGACCGCGACAACGACTGTGAGATGGCGGTTTTCTTTTTGATGAAGGCGGTTAGGGAAGCGTCTAATCGTTTTGTGCAGTGAAAAGCCGACGACTGTGACTGTGACATGGTGGTTAGGGAAGCGTCTAATCGTTTGTGCAGTGAAAGCCTGGTGCCCCTCTGATTCTGAAGGATTCAGGATTAGCACAGCTTTTGGAGTAGTACTACCCGGCGCAGTCCGTGCGCACCTGCTTGGATCTGATATGATTGGATGGGAAATGGCAGGTCCGGACGAGTTCCCTCCACTATCCTCCATGCGTTTGGTGGCAACGCATTCGTCTCAAAGCGTTTGTTTGACTACTTCACTCTCTAATCCACTAGCTGAATCCAGTCGTTCCATGCGACCGTGTGTAATCCGCCTGGACGGCTCTCCAAAAGTTTGAATCACGGGCTACGTAGGGTAGTAGTACTTTGTTTCTTCCGTCCCATTACTCTTAGGTCAATGCTCAGACAAGACAAGAGCTCAGAAAGGGTGCACAAAACAAATTCGACTGAATTTATGGACATGTCCATCACCACTGACCATAATTCAGCAATGATCGATACAACGGCCCATCATCAAGGCCTGACGGTACATTAGTACCATTAGTACTTACTGTAGTGCAAGCTCTGCTTCTTCTTCCATGCGTGCGTGATGGTCCAATAGCCCATCAAGGCTGCATAGTTGTAGTACTCCCCTCCATGTACAGTAGTATAGCGCCCTTCCATCCATGCAACGCTGCGAACGCAACAAACAGTGCTGCACTGCTCGAGCAACGACCATTGATACAAAGGCACATGGTTCGCTCTAGAATTACTTTATGTCCTACAGAAAGGATAAATGACATGGCAGGGACGCTACTTTAAGGATATTTCAGCAGGTATGAATTGGTAAAAAAGATAAAACACATGCTTTGCGTCTTCTTCGCCAGGGCATCGCTGCAAGCTGGTCTGCTGTAGTAACGAGTATAGTGAATTGCTATGTGTCTTAATTAATATATATATAGACCACTTAAAGATCCCATGTCCAGCTACCAGCCGGCCTACTGAAGCTCTGAAGCCGCTGCCACCCTTCCATGGATAAAAATAAGAAATGAACATTCTGGCATCTCTTCTGTTTTTGATGAGTATTAAATTGATGGGAGGCAGTAAAATTTGCGGTAAAAACCTACCCACTTACAAGTTTTAGCCAGTATAATTTAACGTAAGAGAGGGAGATTTTATCTAAAACTTATGGGTGGATGGATTTTTACTGTAAATCATCTTATGAAGAAAATATTAAATTAAATAGAGTTTATGGGTGGGTTTTTACAATTAAGCCTTGATATTACTATATGTCCTTGGCTCTGCAAAATCACAATGTATCGTTATAAGAAATATATTTTCTTGTAATTCTGCTCCCGTCCTGCATCGAGGGTGCTGTTGGAAACTTGGAAGAGCTAAAAGATGAAACTGTCGTGTGGTGTTTGTTTGTGCGTACTTACTACAAGAGTGCTGAAGCTATGCTAGGTGAACTTTCCTAGTTTTACTTTGATGCTACCTCTGTGTTCTAGGAGTAGTATTACTTTTCCTCGTCCAGTCATATTTAGATCCTATTACCAGTAACAAACATTTTATTAGTGTCTGTACCTCTCTGGATCTTGTTACTTGCATTACGCCATGTAACATTAGTATGAAGCAAAACGTTACCGTACAATGGCCAGGGTTGGCTATGGACAAGGAGAAGGAAATCAATGTCTGTTGCATCAATAATGTTGCAAAGGGCGTAGATGCGGCCCATATATGGACAGGGAGAAGGAAAGCTAGCAAGAGTGTAAACAGATTTCCGATTTGCCCTTGCCTAATGGGGGGTTGTGCAGCTCTCATTTTCCTGAGGTACTCTGGACTGCAGGAAAGGCCTAGTACTATACTGTACCGTAGTACTGTAGTAGTTATTACTACTTCATACGGACACTAAGAACAACTGCACCTGCATTGATTAAACTAATATTCGATTTGTGACACCATGTATGCGGTATGCTGGTTAGTGTACAATATGAAAGCAAAACTAATGCTATCTTTTTTTTTTTGACATCCAAAACTATCTTTGCTTCCACTAAAAAAATATATTGGTTAAATGTCAGTATAGTACAGTATTGAGTACTAGTACTAACAATCATTTGGAGTTCATGGTGTGGAACTGGTGACTGATACTCGTTTGTCTGATCCGATGATTCTCATGATTTACTACTAAGAAGCAAGGGAATGTGGCAGACACGAAATGATAAGCCTGCAGAAACAAAACACGCCGCTGACGAGTGATGATTAGCAGCAGCAGATCGGCAGCGATGAGGATCTACTACACACGACATATGGGCTCCTAATAAGCCGAAAAATACGGTATCTTGGATTCAAGCTTTCGGACGGACGTTGCGTCGTCGGCTCCGGACAATCCAGTCCAGTCTAGTGAAACCGAAGATACAAATACACACGACAAAGAGAACAGGACGCTACGGAAAAGGGAATTCAGTCAATTCGCAAGATGGTCCTACTAGAACGCAACATCTTTTCGGGCTAGTGGTACGACTGCATGCCAATGCCACGCGCCATGCCGTGCTTACCAGCCGCAGCGCTAGCATAGGCCGAGGAAACGGTTGAGTAAAGGCCTCTGGCTCAGGCCACGGACCGGAAGAAGAAACCAAGCCAGGACGGCAGCCATGGCAGAGACCAGAGAGGGCAGGGACACGAGAAGCCACAGTATCATTACCCACCCCTACGTATAATAAAAGAGTTGCAGCAGCATTGCAGCAATGGCTGGGTGGGCATTGGGGGCTTCACAACTTTTGGCATCCATGGCCGTGGTCCGTGGACCTAACCATAGATCGATCTCGCAGGACAAACAGCGTCCTCGGCACGTCTGCCTTCGGATCCCGTGCTTCTGTGTGTGCTAGCGCCTTCGACATCGCGTAGCATGCAGAGCGGGCTCGCTCGCAGTAATGTTTGCGGTCAGATGTCGCTGGCATCTCCCTCCTCCCACGCTGGAACGGGTCACGGAGATAACAGAAGCTGCAGCCGAGGCGCCCAGCCGGCCGGCCGGCCTCGCCGCCGACTCGACGGACGCTGCTGCTGCTGCAATTGTTTTGCCCACGCATGAACAGCGCGTAGAGTCAACGGAGTGCCCGTACTTAGGACCTCGGCGGGTGTCGATGATGGACAGACTGAGACTGGTAGCGGCACGTCGATTCATGCACACAGCACAGTGCGCTTCATGTTGGAGCAGATTCTTGTAACCTGTAGACACGAACTGTGCAAGCACGACGCAGTAGCTGGCATAGTGGCATTGCTATGTTTTGGCCGAAGCGGTGACACGTTCTGACTGTACCATCGCTTTTGTTCTTCGTACTCCTACCAGCCAGCAGTTCACGGTCACAGATCACCACCGAAGGTCATGAGTCTCACGAGTCATGACCTGGTGATACATGTTACGAAAGGCAGAGCTAGCGTCAAATTCATGGTTACCCATGAGATTCCAGAAGACATAACATGTACACCAATGAGGCAATGAGGGAACTACATCACAACTGATTTGCGTTGAAAGCTCTTAAAACAGAAATACTCCGTTCCCAGATGTGGATATCATTAGGACAACAAATCTAGGAGTCGTAGTTCAAAATTGGACTAAAATTGTTGTGGCAACAATTCAGACGAGGGGAGTATAGTGTAACAGAGTTTCATCAAGCAGGTCGTATCTTTCATTGTTTGGCATGTCCATAGAAAGAACCAAACAAAGGCAGAAAGGACAGTCACACAGAAGCGCATGTTACAACAAAGTCTTAGCTTACAATTCAGGAGAGAGGCAAGAAGTCGGCTTGATGTGTCCAATTATTAAACAGGAATTTTTTTCAACACCACAACAAATACAGAGAAGGTGTTTCCACAGGCCCATCCTTGATGGAAAATAGGCGAACAGGTTAAAAACCTTATTCATGTCCTGATGACATGATGACATTCTCATTGTCCGGTAACAAACCCTTACCAAACCTCAGGGCGAAGCTCACCAGTAGCCGGGGGCATCCACTTCCCAGAATTGTACACGCTTTCGCCAACCTTCCATCCAGGAACATCTTTCATGATCCTTGCCTCCTCTTCAAGATACCTCTTCCATTCTTTAACAAATCTATACAAGTATCACGAGCCTTAAGCATAATGGATGGTGTGGAAAATATAAGGGCATGAAAATACAAGTGATTAGTATATCACACACCTTTCGTCCTCTTCTGCTTGGAGCATTGGCACTATAGCACTGCGTGCAGCAATTTTCTCTTCTTTGAGTGCACTGCATACAAAGTATCACTTCATGAAGCCAAGACTTATGACACTAAGGCAAATATAACAGGGACGCAAAACTCAGAAGAACTAATAAGATGTATGGTCTTTAACTTCTCAAAAGGTAAAACACATAGGTGAAGAGGATTTAAAGATCACATAACAGAGTGGCACCTCAAAACAATTTGCCGTGAGACTAGGAGACAGGCAATACCCAGGTAACTTGGTACAGGAGCATAATTTTATAACGCCGCAAAATGTGTAAACATAAGTCAAAAAACATGTGCATGTAGAAGTTTATGAGTAAGCATGTCTCGTAACTTTCGTATAGTCCGTCTATTACACAAAACTTAATGAAAACAGAAGAGTTGGAGTAAAAGAAGATGACTGGAATGAAATCGGCCCACTGGTTCCAACTCAATTTTCTTTACTTTTCTTCTTTTTTCCTCAAAAATGCAGTAGAGCTGTGCTTCATTAGATTAAGAAGAAAGTTCCAAATCCATCTTCATAACTAACCATAGCAACCACAAGCTGTAATATGCATCAATCACATAGATGTCTTTGAGATTGCCCACAACCATGACTCTACAATCAGGAGCAACTGCTAATATTTCATACATGTATAGAGAGTTTAAAACATTTCTGGCTCTCACATATCAACTGATATATGCGACATGGTTTTGCAATGTTTTGCAAATAGTTTCTGGCCTCGTGCTAGCTGAAGCATTAAACAGTTCTGTCAAAGCATCTATTCTGGAATCAGGTAGTAGATAGTTTACATAGCAGGGGTTGTACATCTCATCCTTCACATTTATCTCTAGTCTTCAACAAATGCTGTTAGGATCTGTTATTACCATTTGTCTCTTGAATGGAAATGGGGAATACCCCATAGTACAAAAGAAAAGGGAGACAACAACAGTGATCGTTCTGCTGTCAATTACACATAACATGAGCAATATGAAGCTGCATAAATTTCACTAAACTATATTTTCATATGCCTCTGAGACTGTACAGATCGTTGGTATTACGTTCATAAAGTTGGAAGCAGATACTATAAATTTAAGTTTCTCTGAACTTAGGAACCAAAAAGCAAGGAGTTGAAGTATGTCAAATAGATAGCAAAATGTTTCATTGGTTCCATAATATATATTGGTTGGAATATGACACTCCCATTTATATACGAAGCATCATTGATCCGTTCTGACGCTTATCGGAAACCTAATCCCATTACTGCAAGCTAGTCTTCACTACGCAAATGTGGAAGCCGCGGTGAAAAAAAAAAAAAGAAAAGCAAATGACTCCCCTTACTGCAAACTAGTCTTCACTTACCGGCGGACCTTATTGCCCTGGCCGACCTGGTACATCCCGTACGCGAAGGCGCCGAAGGTGGTGAGGAAGATGGCGATGGCGCTGGGTCCTGAGGTAGGGATCCGACGCGCGTAGCGCACGGGCGCGAACCCGCCCGGGGGCGGCCCGTCCTGCACCAGCGGCATCTCCTTGACGCTGGCCATCCCCGGCTTGCTGCGCACCCATGCCTCCGTCATCTTGGCTCCTCGGTCCGAGGAGATCGATCGATGCAGCGATTGGGTTGGGAACGGGGATGTCGCTAGGGTTCGTGAGATTTGCTGTGAATTGGGGGCGGCACCTCGAATGGATGGATGGTGATTGGGTGAGAGAGTGATTCGTCAATTCAGTAGTCTTCAGGGTGTCTTTCCAAAAGATGCAGTGGGCTTTTGTTTGGCAAAACAAAATGCAGTGGAGCTTCTAACTTTCTTTTTTTTTTGAGCACAAGCGGGGCTTCAAATGGGTTCAGATCTTCAGTGGACTAGTTGGAACTTCAATGGGCTTCACTGCAGCCGTGTCTCGGCCCAAAATGGCTCCATATATGCAACTGCCATGTGCCATGACCGTCGCGCGCAATGGAACACCGACCACCGTGCCGATCGCCGCGCATCCCTCGCGTGGGGAAAGCTGTTCCGTCCGCACCGGCCGCGTCCCCGCCGCCGCCGCGCGCGGCACACGACCGGGATCTCGGCGGCCGGACGAGCGGCCCCTGTTTACAGACAGTCACGTCCTCGGCGTGCTCCCTACCAACCCATCGTCATGCGGCCGGCGTAGAGTGTGTGCTATACTACCCTACCAGTAAAGTACTAAGTTGCAGCTGAAGTGAGCATGAAAGACGCAGCAAGAAACCCGCCACCTGAAAACTGTAAAGCGAGGGAAACGGTGGCGGTGCCGCCACGCTTTTCACCTTGACTTTCAGAGCAACGGCTTCTGTTACCATACAGACGGAGACGGTTACTCGGTTAGAGACTAGAGTCAGATGAGCGCGGATACGGGGAGGGAGATCAGCGTTATTAGGTGTTGTACCGTACAGTACGTCGTTGAGAGGATTTAAGAATGCGTGTGGGTATTCGACATGACTGAAGGCAAGGGGAAATGAAAAATGTGCACACAAGAGGCTAAAAACTCACTTTTCGTCAGGTTGGGACGTTTTGTGGTGAAAGATCGCGGGTCGTGGCAGAAGCTCGTTACTCGCAAACCGACTGACGATGACCTCCTCCGCGTCATCCACAAAAGTGTCATATATATAAATATTTGAAGTCATCTACTAACTTCATTAAATATTCTATAAATCTAGACATGATATATGTCTAGATTTATAAAAAATTTAAATATATTTAAAAAAATTTAAATACTTATATTTACCGATGGAAGAAGCGCTCTCCAACGTGACCGTTCCACGTTTGTCTGCTTGGGGATCCGAAACGTGTGTACTAAGCTGCACCCGACGCGTATTTGAATGATACTTACAGTACAGTATAGAACTGCCACCCAACTCACGTCTCGACGAGTGTAGAAAATATCCACCGGTGAGGTGGTGTGCTGTGCTACTACCATCCCGGGACTTCTTCCCCGCGCCGCCAACCCAACCTCCAGAATCCAGATGCCTGCTAGTCTATCGAGTTGCGATCGATGGAGAGGTGTCGCATTGCGTCAGCGTGCGCCAATAGGGCTCTACCGACGTCGGAAACGGCGGAGGTGGCCCTGCGCCCACGTCGCCCCCGTGCTCCCTGCCGACCATACTCAAGACTGCTGCTAGCTAGGCACCGACTAGTTGTAGTACTTGCCATTACAATCGCGTTCTATAATTAACTCTCTTTTTGGTGGGTTTTTTTTTTCAGAAATTAAAAGGGAAAAGACAGGCCTCGCGACCGATCACGCTCCAACATGGAACAAGGAATCGGATGTCCTGATTTGTGGTCGTCAGGACAAAATCCAGGCGTTACTATACTAGTACTTGTCTATAGTCTTTTTTCTTTTCGTCGTCGTAATCTCGATTTTTTTTTCTACAAACATACTAGGCTCAGTTCAGTACTTCAGTGAGTAATGTTGTCCGGGGAGAGCGAGTAGCTGCCTATCGCTGTTGCAACTTGCATATCCGTTATTGTACCAATTAAATCCTTCCAACTTGTGCAAACCGCACAAGGTGAACCAGGTACCGGTGCAAATTGCGCGCCCCCATATCGGATCATGTATTCGTTCATTCATATTCCTGCAAGTTGCAGCATGGATAAAGCGAGACGTTTTTTGCCCTTTTTTTTCACAAGAGAACCCTTTCTGCCACGAGGAAAAAACAAAAGCAACGGAGCACGAATCTCAATCCCGGATCCGAATTTGTCAAGAAGCAACCGCAATTAACTTCTGGCTCTCTCTCTCTCTCTCTCCTGCACTACTTATAACACACTAACACCACATGGGATGAAGGAAATTCCTGCGGGTTGCTCGCACTGGTTTGTCAGTGGGAGAGAGAATCTGACGAGAGAGTGGAGGAGAAATGGAAGTTTTCGTCACTTTGCGTTGGGTGGAGGCGCCATCAGCGGTGGCCGGTGGAGGGGGGATATGCTCTTTCTCGCCCATATTATAGTAGAACAAAAACAAAAAGAAACGGTGAAATTAAAAAGAAGGCTCTCGATCGGCGAGTGAAGCCTCGTGATCGTCTCCATTCTGTACCACACGCCTTTGAATCCTTTTCTTCGGTTATCCGTCTTTGTGCCTGCCTCGTTCAGCGTATTAAGGTCCTGAGTTAGAATCAGCGACGACGATAGACGACTGATGGTGACATCGTATCTGATACACTGATCGATCATCTCATAATACGATGCTTGCAGCTACACCACACCTAGTTTTCTTTCTTTTATCTTGGTGTAATATAATCCGCTAGGAATCATTGCACTTCTCTATGATCACTAGATGAGATATTTAACCAGAAGTGGTAACTGCTTGCTTGGACGGAAGAAGATTTTTAACTCACCGACATATGCTTCGTCTCGTAAACTGTAGCCCTCCCACCTGATTAAATTAAGGGAGAAAGACAAGAAGATGTCGGAATCTAGAGGTGCCCTGCCAGCTACCCTCCAGAAAACAAACTCGGAATGAAGAAAATTCAGTCTTGCACACAAGCCCATTCGCAATCTAGTCTTCTCTCCATTTGGCCAGACGACGAAATCTCCGTGCGACCTACCGCGCGCAGCTTCTGTGTTCATCACTTCATCCGAATGGATGGTACGACCGACAGTCTCTGATAACCGAATCTCCTTGCCATGACCTGAGAATCGGTTCAAAATAAGCGGTGCTCAAGTTTCAGGAAGTTCCCCTTGCAAAAGGAAAATTTCATACAAATTCAGAAAAAAAAAAAGAAAACAGGATGCCGTGTGCACGAATTGTGGACATCTTCCATCGGAAAGATTGCAGACAAAACGAAACGGGTATCAATGATTGCGTGGACGAACTTATCCATTAATCATCAAAAGCAGTGTACAGTAAGTATCCATGTACCGAACTCATAAAGAATTGAATACTCATATCGAATGATCATCGCGCACTCATTAATCAATTGAAATCCTTGCCTTTTTAAATCCTTGCTGAAAAGAAAAAAAAAATCTCTGCTTCCCTCTCCCAAGCGAATGATTATGGCCTTATCCTGACAGATAAGCCTCCTTGTCTTGCTTGCTAATCACTCACACACAACACCCGTGGAGAACGGATCCCCGTCCGCTTGCGCTTGGTGGTGGGTAGCAGCCTAGCAGGTCCCGGGGTGCCCTCAGCAAGTTACGCGGTGCCCGGTCTGTCAGGTGGGCCCCGCATTTCTCCTTGCTGGCTGGAACGTGGGGACGAACACGCGGCGGGGCACGATCGGTTGATTTGACCGCGGCGGGGCGGGCGGCGGGGCTGAGTCTGAGTCCGCTCCCACGTGGCGGTTCGACCCTCCAATGGCGCCTCTAACATACTATCCACAAAATTATCCAGACCAAAAGGATCGAGGCGACGACTAATCAAAGTTTACTGCATGGGTACTCGACGCACACGTATGATACGATCTGTCATTTGATTTGATTGTCCCCAGACTAAATAAATATTCAATCAAAGAGTTCTTGTGGAACATCGCAGAAGGAAGGCGGTCCAAAGAATTTGTTTGGCACCAAAGCTAAAATAAACAGGTTGACACGTATGTTTCGAATACCGTACAAAGTCGAAGAGCGTGCACAGTAATTTTTCCTTATGTGAAATGCTATGTACAAAGTGAAAGCGATGCAAACGATATTGAAGGGTAGCAAATCTGAATCAAGCGATTGAACTCATGTGTTGATGAGAAGTTGACTCTCCATCTTATATCTTGTCTTCTCCCATTGTATAAAAAAAATCCCAGTACTCCCTAATTTTAAATTGTTACTGTTAAACTGTATTATATGCTGTTTTATTCCATTGTTAAAAAACCCTCCTACTCTACACTTTTTAATTATTACCATTAAGATAATACTTTAAAATTTTAAAATAACCTAAAGTTGTTGTTCTAATGATAATAATATAAAAAAAGGTAATATTTATTTTATTTTTTTCCTACTAAAAAGTTACTTTCGCGTGCTCCCATCCCATCGTTTTGTATATGTACAATTTCATAACACACTAGAATGATGATATTGTGGACACTTGAAAGCAATTTCGTTATACCAATGAAAAAAAACAAATGGATGGGGGACCTTTTCTAAAAAATGTTATTACCCTAACCTTCTTTTCAATAATTTATTTTGTGTATCATGTACAAACTCTTTACTTACGTTTTACTGGATCCATGCCTAAATATCCCTAAGATATTATAAGCGATACAAGTGATTATTACAAAATCTGTTGCTTATGTACCAAATGAACACCATCCTTCACTGGCTTTAACTGTACTTTCACAGGATATCCCCACAAAACCCCAAAAAAAACAACAAGCAAAACCATCGAGAAGCAAAGCAAACTCGGTAACAACAGCGGTTGTCCGGGAGGCTGTTTGTCCTAAAGCAACAAAAAGAAAGACGAAATACGGCAAGCTGCCTGCGCCGAGAATACCCCACCCCCCCATTCCGCCCCCACCACATCCGAACGAGAGCTCCCTAGAAAACGACGGCGTCCGGCCGCCGAGCTCCGGACGCAACCAGCGGCGCAGCCTCAAAACCTCAGACACAAGCTTCGTTGCCTCCTCATTAAGCACACCCTCCGTTCCCTCCATCATCAGTCTCACCGCCATTCCCCAGACGCCACTGTGCGCTCGGTCTCGACCCCGTCGCTTATTCCCCAGACCCATTTTTTTCCGATTCAATCCCCCATTCGCCCGAGCCCAAGTCTCGCTTCGCCGCCGTCGCCAACGCCACCGCCTTGGAATAGTTAGCCATGGAAGAGGTGCCTGTCGCCCAGGACTTCAGGTCCGGTGACTGCAATCTTCCTTCTCCTGGTGCCTCCGCCGCACCATTTCGCGCCGCGGAGCGATGGGCTGACGCCGGTAAGGCCTCCTCCTTTCGTCATCTACGGTTTACAAGTTGCACGGTCTCTTGCCTCGCCGTGGTTGTGGTTGGTGAACGGAACGCCAACCCCCTTGCCGCGGTCGGTCAACGGAATACGGATCGCGGCGATGAATGGGTCCACCAACGCTCCGTGCCGTGACCGGTAAACGGAGTAGAGGTCGACTTTAGTTTGCCGGCTCGCCGCTGATCGCTGCTCACCCCATTTTTTGTTTTTTTTCCTTTAATTTGATTTGTCTGGCTGCAGGCGCTACCGAAGAGGTGCCTGGAGGTCCGTGTTCGAAGGACGCAGGCGCTGGTGCGTTGGACTCGGCAGGGTCCAATTTGGTTGGTTCCGGGGGACAGGTCGCCAGTGGCGATACAGCGGAACGCCCTGGCGGCGGTGATGCCGGAGACGCAGGGGTTCTGTGCTCGGAGGGTATGGTTGAACTCGAATCGGCGGAGCCCAGTGCTTTGGATGTAAGATTAGAGGCTCCTGTGGCGTGGCACCATGGGCGGAAGCTGGATGGTGCCAGCTTGGGTTCCGGTGAAGCTGGCGATGATATTTCATTGGTTGAGGCGTCGCCATCAGATGCCAGTTCGAATTTGGAGTTGATTGAGGGTTCGTCCCCCGTTGAGGTTTCTGGGCCCCTGGAGGAGAGTGGCGCCAGAGGATATGAGCTAGAGGCGCAGCAAGAGGCAAGGGGGACCGCTGCTGCCATGGGGTTCCCCAAATGTGATGAACGTTCTTCTGGGGCAAGAGTCGAGATGAAATGTGAAATTGATGGTAGTAGAAATGGTTTGTGTGCTGATGGCGACGATACCATCAAGGAGGCTGCAGAGATGAGTGGTGTCCAGTGTGATGAAAGAGTGGAAGGGATGGAGACGAGTTTGGACCTGTGCGAAGCATCGGATGGTTCAACTGCGCGAGCTGAAGGAGTGGACGGGATGGAGACGATCTTGGACGACTCTGAGGCTTCAGACAGCTCAACCACACATGATTCTGATACCGACGTTGATACGGAGTCGAGTGGTTCTAGTTCAGAGGAACAAGACGTGGGATACGGAGCCCACATCCCTCGAGTGGTATGTATTCCGTGCAAATTCCTCTTGTTACCTGCCAATGTTTGTGTGTTTAATAGCATCTGTGTTCATGCTTTTCATATGAACTCCTTTTAGCTTCTCCTCTTAACTTTTCATTGTAATTCACCAAAGCTCCTAACATCCATTCAGTAAAGATTAGCGGTAGGTTTAATTTACCATGGGTAAAAGATCTTCTCTCTAGATAGTTGATGCTTAAGTTCTCCCTGATTCTGTTTAGAATTTTATGAGATGAGAGGCAGTGAGTTTTAATTTTTTAGATAATGGAACAAAGGTTTCAGCTATACAAGTAATAAGTTGCTGTGCACTTTGTCTACATGCCTTTTGTTTATATATAGCTCATTTGTTGTTGTATTCTCCTAAAAATGTGGTGATATTCCTTTCTATTTATTTTTTCTCAAACTGTTTAGACCCAGTACTCTTCTCTGTTATTGATATTCTGGATCAGTTTGTAGTCAGATATTTGTCTGTCCTTCCATTATATATTTATAGTGATTCTATTCTGTCCACGTGTTCCTTTAAATAGACCTGGGCACATGCTTATATAGAGTGGCACTCTGTTCAACCAGCAGAAGATGCCTTGCTATTTGACTCTATTGTTAAATGAATGGACTTGTCAGAGACTTTGAATTTCTTCTATTTAGTAGATGATGATGTGAATTTTGTTTCCCTCATAGGACCAAGCAATCCAGAAGCTGGCCAGAGAAAACAGCACTGTAGGGATTAGGAGTTCTGACAGGTATTAATTTGCTTTATCACTTTAAGCATTTTTACAATGTGAACTGTCAGCTGATAGCTTGATCTGTCTGTGCACATTCCTATTGGCGTAAATAAGGCTTGATGTAGAGTCTGATGGACTCATTGCCGTGCATCTTTCCTTCTGAAGTTGTGGAGCTTAAATTACTTAAACATATCCATTTTATTATTATTTTTTGACGTTATTTTATTATTTATTGCATTGCAGGATGACTTCATTATCCTCATCAACACTTATACTGGCATCAGGTGCAGCAATGTTACCACATCCTGCAAAGGTACTTGATTCACCTTTGCCATGCTGGTATAGTGTGCAGTCATTTCTCGTGCTTCTGATTCATTTTGTTAAGGGTATAAGAGTCATATTAGGAGTCTTATTATGTCCTTTCCGATTTCATATTGTACTCATGTAAACCCATATGTATAGACGGCTATCTTTTAATACAAGTGCTATTCATAGCACATTTCTTGCACCTTAATCCGTTCAGTTGTATAATTGTCCGAGAACACCTAGAATTTTTTTTGACAATTTTGCTATTCATGAGATATGCCTTTTAAGGAGGTTATTTTGGGAAATTTATGCAAAGAATCTGCAGTAAGACTTTTTTATCTCAAATATTGTTTTGACCATTATACCTGATAATGTTTCCAGGTATTGACAGGTGGTGAAGATGCTTATTTTATAGCTCATAATGGTTGGTTTGGTGTAGCAGACGGAGTTGGTCAGTGGTCATTTGAAGGTAAACTATATCTTCTTCTCCGCCGCAGTTCTGTGCTGAAGCTTGTCAATGCTTTCAAATCTAGTCCCAAACATGTGAATGTACAGTCCATACTTGAAGTTGGTGTCATTTGGGGTTGAAGTTGGTCACTTGCTATCAAAAGAAATTTAGATCCACTCGATTGGAACTGTTGGTGCACAGTGAACATTAAGGAAATCATTGCTGACTATAGTGACTACTTATAATCTCTGTGCCTTTTAATCATATGGGAGTAGTTCGTCACAATATAGATATACTGACATCACCTATTTGCATGTTTCAACTCTTAAGTACCTGTGGAAATTGGTTCTTCGGGGATACGTGATATTTGTTTGCCACTTATGATGTGGCAATCAGTAAACGTGAAATAAGAACAGAACTGAAGCTGGATAAAAAGTCGTCATCTAAGTATAGGAGGTCCAGGTCAAATGTGATGCAATGACCAAATCCGATATGCGTTTCTGTCTTAATCGTAATGTTCAAGAAGACATAAATAATCGACATTGATACCCCAATTTTCTAAGATGCTGATCGTATCATTTAACAGCTGAATTAGTTGGAGCTTGATAAATATAGGCGGAATAGCCCTCCTGTTTGTCTAGTGTCTACCTGATTCAGATTCTTGAGTTTGAATAAGCTTAGGATTTGATGTTTTATCTCAAAATGTAAGCACTTCTAATTGTTGATGGAACTTTCATTCACAGGAATCAATGCAGGGCTTTATGCAAGAGAACTAATGGATAGCTGCAAAAGGTTTGTAGAGAGTCAAGGGGCTTCCGGTATAAATACTGAGGAAGTTCTTGCTATAGCTGCAGACGAAGCACGGTCCCCTGGTTCTTCAACTGTTTTAGTTGCGCATTTTGATGGCCAGGTACATCCTTTCAGCAAGATCTGGCACAAGTTTTTTCTGTGTGCTGATGTATAATAGCAAATATTTTTCCTCCCTAGAAAAACTGTGGATGTATTCATGCTTATAGACTCAATTTTGCAGGTCCTTCATGCCTCTAATATCGGAGATTCTGGATTCCTTGTGATAAGGAATGGGGAGATCTATAAAAAATCAAACCCAATGACATATGGTTTCAATTTTCCGTTGCAAATTGAGAAGGGTGATGATCCTTTGAAACTTGTTCAGGTGCCACAATAATTTCTGATCTTTTCTTATTGTTGAATTTATAAGAATCTATTTACTTATGATGTTCTTCTTAATTTGCAGAAGTACGCATTTGATCTACAAGAGGGTGATGTCATTGTAACAGCCACAGATGGTCTTTTCGACAATGTCTATGAGGAGGAAGTTGCAGCCGTCGTCTCTAAATCATTGGAAGGAGACCTCAAGCCCATGGTACAGTCTCTCATCTTTTGTACAGGACCCAAAACCTAATGAACTTCACTCTTAGAAAACGGAGGATCAAGAACTATGCTGACATATTTTTCGTGAAATTACAGGAGATTGCAGAGTTCCTGGCCGCTAGAGCAAAAGAAGTGGGGCGGTCTGGGTTTGGAAGTAGCCCATTTTCAGATGCTGCTCGTGACGCTGGATACCTGGGTTACTCGGGGGGAAAGCTGGATGATGTAACAGTTGTTGTATCTATTGTTCGGAAGTCAGAAGTATAAAGTATAAAACAAGAAAGATAAGTTCAGTGCAGTTCCTGATTTTTTATGACAACTGCATTGGCTGGCGAATGCTCGTGAGGTTTTTCGCTACACGAGCACAGCCTTGGGCCACGCCTTGCCACACGTGTACACATGTTTAAGGTCGGATGTATCTCTCCGACCACGGCCGCTGTAATTTGCCGGCCGTTGTATACACCATTTGTACGTGAACTTCAAACAGAAACACAGCTCTCAAAACTTGATGTACACATGTTTTTATCCGATGGATGCAGGCTTGTAAATCATTTATTTAGTGTGCAATATCAATGAAATGCCCTTTATGATGTTCATATAAAAGTGTAAAATGAAATAGAAATGCGCACATGATACATCTCGGTACAACGGCATCAGGTGACGTCTCTATGTTTGTCACAAACGAGGAGGATGATGATGAACTGACGAACTCAATCGTCGACCCCAGCTCACAAGACGCGGCGCGCTAGCAGAGTCGCGACAACAGTTGCAGCGGCAACGACGAAGGCCTGTGCTGGGGCTGGGAGGCTGATCGCGTCAGAACTCGATGGCGACGGAGCGCTAGCCGTAGTGGTGGTGGGGAAGAACCCGCTCCCGGTTCCCGCCGGTGATCCTGAAGGCGAAGGGGACTGTCCGAAAAACGGGGCCCCGGAGGCTGGAGCAGGAGCTGAAACAATATGCTCGAGTTACTTCGCCGAAGACTGCTATTGTATTTGGTACCAGTTTACCGAAAAACAAAAATCAAGCAACGAACATACCTGGAGCCTCTCCAGCCGTCCCGCCCGGAAGAGAAACTGCAGAACGAGCACGACGAGGACAATATCAATATCATCATCAAGAAAATCGAGTACAGAAAAACGGAACAGGAGGGAAGAGGTGATATATAATCAGCTGGGCCGGGAGCCCGGGAGGGCCGTACTGTTGCACTTGCTGAATGGCGGCGTCTTGACGTTGCATGCGGCGGGAAGCTGCAGCGCCTTGGTCATGTTGAGCGTGACGCCGAGGTCCTGGCCGCCCTTGAACGCCTGGCAGAGGCAGGCCACCTCGTTGCGCACGACGTCCTTGAGCCCCGAGCAGCACGTCGGGTCGGGCGTGGTCACCGTGCTCCCCTCCTGCACGTAGGTCAGGCACCCCGCCAGGCTCAGCAGCGCGTCCGTGCAGTCCGCGGCCGGCGCCGGCGCCGGCGCACCCCCCGCCCCGTCAGCGCCCGGCGCGACGGATAGCGCTGCCGCTGCAGCCAGCGAGAGGACGAGGAGGCATGTCGCCCGTGCTGCCATTGCTGTTTGCACACTTGCTGCTGCACTGTAGCGTTCGTGTTGACGCAGTCGTATTTAGTACTACCGGCCGGTGCAAAGTGCTGCTGGCTAGTGCTACTTGTAGCTGTACCAGCGCTACGAATCGAAGATTGTGGTGTTGATGGAGACGATGAAAGGTTGTAGGGGTTTATGTTGAGAGATTGGCTGCTGCCGTTGCCGCGCCGCGCGCGCGCGCACGCTAAGCTAGTGGGGGTGCTCTGGTTGGTGTCTCGCTGACAGATGACCCGAAAGAATGGAAAAACCGGCCGCACGATTGGTGGTGGAAGTGGAACGCCAAATGGCACTTGCTGACGCTGCACACGGCGCTCGGGATCGCCTTCCGCTCTCTATGATCACTGCGATATCTCCGTGCCGTTTCTGGTCCCGGACCGAGCGTGTCTAGCGACTTTGATCGATTGCGCGAGAGCTGGCGACTAAACAAAGTGCGAAGGGGCGGGCGGATTTGCCTTTTTTTTTTTTATCGCACGCGTCGGAAATGATGAGGTGCGTTGCGGCTATGATGGTGGTGTGCGCAGGAACATTGTTGTTGTTGCGAAGAACCAGTTCATCAGTGAGAGTGCCACCAACCAAGAAGTGGGGAGATACTTTTGCAAAGATTAGTGGTGGGGTGGCCATGGTAGCGGTGTGGAACCGGAATAAAAGAGTGGGCACGAAGGCTGACTTTTTCCGGTCGTTCCAGCCGTGTCTCTAGCTATAGGGGCAGATGGGACCAAAGGCAAGGCCAAGCGAAACCAAAGCGACCACCGCACGCGCAGCGCAGGCCGACGGAGCTGTGTCGAACCGCTTGCATCACCATAACTCAAAACAACGTCACCACTTGAGGAACAGGCCAGGCGAACGACATTGCGATAAAAATAAAATTCTCCTACCAAAATAGTATAGCCGCCAGCTAATACTACTACTTTTTACTACAGTAATAGCTACTAAAAGCACCTCTCTTTTACAACTAAATAAACTCTATATAATATTAATTTGCATCGTATGGATCATGGCTACTGTGCTACGATACAGGTTCTAGTACAGAGCGATGGCGGCCACCGCGCCAATCACCCCGGCCCCGGCGGATGCGGCCAGGCTGGCAGCGCCGGAGGTGAGCATGTTCGACGGCGCTGGAACGGACGGAGGACTGCTCGGGGATGGCGTCGGTGCGGCCGTGCCCGGGCCCGCGGCAGGGGATGGAGATGGGGTTGGCGACGACGGGACCATGGGCGCTGCACGAACGCAATGCGCATTAGACTTAAAAATACTATTTTGTACGTATAGAAATAGAAATACGATCTAGCCACAGAAAATCAATCTTGGCGTCGGTAAAGGGATCGGTTGCGTTACCAGGTGCGGGAGCTGGCGTTGAGGGAGGCTGTGCGATGGGAGCTGAAAAGCAGGATGCAAGGCAGAGAGAGAGTTAAAAATACTTTAGAAAAAAAAAGAAAAGAAAATGCGAGATAGGAGAAAATAGATGGCCCGTCATGGGCGACAGTTCTGGCCCAAGATGAGCGAGAACATATGGGCCGGTTTGTTCGAACCCATGTGCACACGCAGTACACGCGAGGTTCATCGTACACATACGAAGTTGGCACGTACGTACCGGGCACAGGCATGGGCGGCACTGGGCCTGGAACGGCGGGCGCCGGCGACGGGGACGGCATGTGCGGGGCAGGCGCGGGCATCACCGGTGCGGGAGCCGGGGTCACTGGCTTGGGCGGAGCGGGAGCTGGATGCGGCGAGACCGACGGCACGGCCGCCACGGGGCCAGCGGCGGGCTGAGGGGCAGCCGCCCTGTGATGATGGTGGGACTTCCTTTGGACGGAGTACATCGGGAAGCTGAAACTATCTGCATCAACATATGACATACTATGTAAACAAACAGGTAGGATTGGATAGTCAGATACATACAGTAACACTGAAACCCCGAACATATATACACAGGGACGAATCTGAAAACCAAACGACTGAACGACTGAACAATTTTCCAACAACGAGAAAAACACAACAAAAGCACTGATCTCGATCGTAGCGCAATGTACGAGGGGCAAAACAAAATTAGATGACTTTGCGAGATGGCTTACAGGATTCCGCGACGGTGGCGGCGCAGAGCACCACCAACGCCAGAAAGGCGACGCTCGAGTGCTGCAGTCTAGACATTTTGGCGGCGGCGGAGACGGAGAGGTTTTTGCCGGGGATTCTAGGTCAGATGAGAACAACCCTCCTTGACTTGCGTTTGCCAAGGAGACGTTCTCTCTCTCTCTCTCTTGATGAGAATGGAGGAACGTGGATGCCGGCGCACTATATATAGGCACTATATTTAGGGCTAACAAAGGGGCTACTCGGTTCTTCAGATAATAAAAACTGGGCTTGATTTCCGGCGATTTTTCATTCCCTTCTGTTGAGGAAAAATAGCCTGATACCGCGTGAAGATAGCGTTGCAAACTTCTGTTGGTTCGTTGCCTTGCTGGACGCAAAATCTTCTCCAGGTCTCAAGGACTACTAAATATGACTACTAAATATTTTGAACACGTCTCATTTCTGATCGCAAAATCTTCTACCCGCAGATCTCAAGGCATGCTAAATCTTTAGAGACCTCCTTGATAGAGATTTATGAAATTAGAATAATTATATTGTACAAAACACATTGTTCAAAACATTGTTCCATCAAAACTGAAATAATATTTGTTGAAAGTTTTTGTTATTCAATAGAATATTTTTTGGAATAAAAAAGATCCCAAAATTTTAGATGGTTGAATCAACTCTCAAATCTGTATCACCTTGTGAGTCAACAAATAGATTATCTTATTAAATGTGGTGCCAGCTGCAGAGATAATAACGACAGGGAGAATTATCTTATTGAACAGATTGCATTGCATTGCATTGCATGCTATAATACAAAAGGCAGAGATAAATCGAAAAATTGCAATTCTTATGTTATGCTACACAAGTAGAGACGGGGAACTAGCACCCTCGATCATGTTACTGGATACCATTACCACTGAAGGCTTCATGCCGCTAATAGCAGAGCCTTCATAATCGATGGAGTACACAAAGCGTAACAACAACAATGACCAGAAAAGAACGCAAAAAAAAGCACAAGACAAAGCCAAACAATCTGGCGGCTACTCTCGCCTTTCTTGTTCCCTTCCCACTAGCCCGTTGCATCATTTTTCCATTTTCAATCACTTGTACTCCAGGATCATGTTGTTCTCAGGAGCCAGCCCGACGCAGGCCCTCATGATGTTCTCAAGCATTGCCCTCTGCTTCGCCAAAGCGTTCACCACCGGTGTGCCGGGCGGAACCTGTTGTTCAAATGTAGAATAAACCATGGAGATAATTAGTTGTTGGATCTGAGCGAAATGCTGCACAGCGATGCCAGATTGCATGCACTTACAAGAGGTGCCTTGGTGAGGTAGCTCAAGATGGTGGCCACTGGATGGAAGGAGTGGAACTTCTCCTGCACAAGATTCAAGTTGGGAAATCTCATCAGAAAAAAGCTTTTCGCAAAATGGAATGGACTCAGTGTTCGGTCGCCAATCTCTTACCTCTCCCTCAGCTTTCAGTTGAATCCTAGTGCTGAGCTCAGCCAGGAGCACCAGATCAAGAATGATTGGGGCAGCAAGGAGCGAGTCCTCGCAAGTGTTGTGCAGCACAATAGTGTTCTTGCCACCCATGAAGATCTCCGAGGTGTACTCATCCATGGCCCTCTTGCTGTCTCCGACGTATGGCACATACTGCAATAATAAAGGAATGGTCAAGTTTCAGAGCAAATCTAACATTTCATATCGTCTCTGCACGAAGTGGAAAGGATCAATTGACAGACCTTGATCACCACAACGTGATCAGGATGCTCGCCAGGCTCGTAAAGGATACCGTTGCTAGTGACCATGTCGTCCACCACGTTACTCTTGGAGATCTCCTTGGACCTGAATGTTTGAGGTGCAGAAAGGTTCATGCCATCATTGTTTCCCAAGTGGTTGTAGCTGACAATTGAGGTGGGCTGCACGGAAAAAAACAAACTGTAAGGTACTTGTCACTTTAATCAAAACAGAAGAGAAGAAGTAGGTTTCCTCGGTCGTGAGTACCTTAATTCCAGCACCAACAAGGAAGTCGACTAAGACAGACTTCATCTTTGTCTGTCCACTCTTGAAATCATCACCACCAATCAAGCAGTTATTCTTAATAGCAAGATCAATCAATCCTACACATAAGGAACTGACACATAAGGCACCAAACAGAAATGAAGTACCACAGGAAACTTACCCAACTATACAAACCTGGCACAAAGGTGTTCTGGGGGCTCCCGTTGATGAACGGTACACCCTCCTTGACACAAGCGATGGCATAAAGAGTGGATGGCGAGATCTCCGCCTCATCCTTGTCCACAGATGCCAGGAGATTCTCCATTGTGTCGTTGAGACCAACACAGACATTGCTGTACCTTTCAGTGTTTGCAGTCCAAAGCACAACTACCTTGTCCACTTTGTTCTTCTCCTTGAACTCCCTGTTTCAATAACCACATAACATATATTAGTAAGATACAATGTCGCTTTAAACATGTTCATCTAGATCAGCCAACCATATCCTACCAACAAAGTCATTATTATTTCATAACCGTTTAATCTTTCAGTAGTTTCAACTCCTTGATGTTTCAGAGACTGTTCCGTAATTCATGATGTATGTATACCTGATGTCCTTGATGATCTGTTCCACCTGCTCCTTCTTGGTTCCCTTGATAACATTATTTGCGCGGGATCCCTGGTTAGCCGCAATGAAGTCAGGGTCATATATGCCTGGCAGTGGTACCATGGACTCCATGTATGGCCTGAGCTGCTTCTGCAGGTCAATGTCCAGCACCTTGGCCCTGGTCATAGAATCAGCAAGGTTCATGTTGCTGATGTCCCAGCCCCCGAACACAATGTCATCAGGGTTCACCTGAAAATCATGCAATCAACTGAGCCATCAGTTTGAGCACCGTAGCAGTAAATGAACAGAGCAATCATCGTCGTATCCAAAGATTCTAGTAGGACCTTTTCAGATGGCCCACAGTCTTTTGACTTTTGCACAAGTAGGATGGCAACCCATATTCAGTCTTACTTTTTTCAACATGTGGTTTATTTTTATTTGTGTTTTTAATAAAAAGTTAAAATTCCATTCGTAGCCTTCTCAATTTGTACTACTAGAATTTGTTCTAACCACTGGCTTTAAAGACAAGCATCTGTTCGACATCAAGTTGTAGCCCATACAGAGCTCTCGCATGGTGTGTCTGTGAATAAAAGAAGGCCATACAGTAGTTGATTAGTAGAGTACCATGGGCAGGAGGCTCTTGAACGGCGCGTAGATTTCCTCCCCCTTGTAGCTGCCCACCCTGATGGTAGAGGCCTGGGTGAGGGAGCCGTAATAGTTGGCCTGCTGCACCTTGTCCTTGGTCGCCCATGAGATCCCCCTGAAATCACCGATTAATTTCAGGTCCCAGGCCACAGAAACGTACGACGAATGCAGAAATGACGATTAATTACTCTCTGTTGGCGATGACCCCTGCCGTCAGCGTGGAGCCGTTGTTGCCGCCCCACCCCACGAGCATCACCCTGCACCGCCAGAACAGAACAGAGATCAGAGAAGAGCATCATCCGCGAGCCGCGACAAGTAGCCAACATCGACATGCACGGGTAAAAAAAAAAACACGAAGAAACAGAGTTGAAAATGGCAGCATCTTCCCTGCTGGACTCGGATGTTGCATAAACAAAGGGCAACTGGCTGGCTCACGTGCACAGGGGAAAGCTACTGTAAGCCAGAGTAGTAGTGGTACATGTAAAAGACACGTCGTATTCAGCAATCGGAATCGAGATGCCTGGTCCCGAACAAGCATCCAAAACCAGAGCACCGTCCTCTCGTAACGACCTATAAACCCAACCAAGAAGCGAACGGGAAACCATTTTGCCGATGCACGAAAAATGAACCCGAAATATTACGAAAATATTTCCAGTCAAAAAATATTTAAAAAAGAAAAAAAAAGGAAAATGGGAGGAAGACTAGGGTCCACCAAAATTTCAAAAAGCGACCCGATTCCTCCTGTGGCAAAGCGTCAACGACGACGTCCGTCCGTCCGACAAACCAAAGATTCCGAAGGGGAGGGAGGGAACGCCGGCTGATCTCTCGACGGACGAGATCGTGTTACGGTGACCGATCGAACGGTCTCGATCAAGGGCAGGGAGGGCGTCAGGGACGAGTTGGCGAGTGGCGTGCGTACCCGAGCTTGGGGACGGCGGTGCTGGTCCGGAAGTTGTACTTAACGGACTTGGGGCGGACGACCCAGTGGGAGGCGCCGTCCTTGCCCTCGTGCACCAGCTCCGTCGTGTCGTACCGGTACTCCGACTCGATCTCCGACGGGCCATACCGCACGTGTGGGCTCTCCACGCGGAAGCTCTCGATGAACATCTTGTTGCCTTCTCCCCTCTTTCTCTCGCGACCGCCGCTGCCGCCGAAAAGGAACGGGTGAGTTGGTGGCTAGGCTAGCGCGAGAGAGCCGGAGAGAAGGAAGGAGATGTCTGGGCGGCTTAACTCGCTCGTGTGAGCTGTGTGTGATCGGGGGTGGGCGGCCGCGGGGGTGCATTTATAGCCGAGCGCGGCTGCTATTGCCACGTGGTGACGCGTGAGTAGATGTCCTTGCGGGGCCCGCAAGGAGCAGGCGGACCCCGCCGGCGGAAGCGCCACGGCCGGGCGAGAAAGAGCCTGGCCGCCGCAGTCGCTACTGCCGTCGAGGCAAGGCACCCGAGTGGAGGCGCCAGCGAGTCCCTGACGGATGAGTCGTTGGGGGAAGTGGAATGGGAGGCCGGCGGGCGGCAGAGCATCCTGGAAAGGACGACGAGGCGTCGAGATAGATAGAGGTTTCCGGAGGGGGAGACGCCGGCCGGGTGGTAAATTTTCTCTCTGATTGCAAAAATGATGATGGTGCTTTTGTATGCGTTTGCAGATTCATCCTTCTTCTTTTCCAGTTATTAACAGCGCATAAAGATGCCTGTTGATCTCAAGTAAAGGACCACCGCAATAATGGGTTTCTGTGGTCGTAAATGGCACGATAATACTACTGTTAAAGGAAAATGATTGATTTTGTTAAATTTACTCTGCAAATGGTAGAGATATGAAGAAGAATGAGGGCTTCACATTGATGACCAAGAGCATTTTTTTCTGATGGAACAATGACCAAGAGCATCGTTACTATAGATTACTGGACCATTCAAAACTCGGTGGAGCAACACATGCCGGACGCAACTTTTGATAGCCTCCGTCTATTGATAGACCTGTGGTTTACTAGCTATTTCCTATTAGTTGCAAAACATTTATGCTAATTGTTATGACACTTTAACAAATTTGGATACAGGATCACTTTCCTGTGAGCTCTAGGGAAGAATTCAATTGAATGTAGGCAAAACAACCGAATAGAAACACAAATTCCGTTATGGGTTAACTCGATTAATAAGATAGAACATTAGAACCTGAACTAATCATATCGTGGAAATATAATGATCGCTTCCAGCCAACCCCTGCGGTAAAAACTAGAAAAACCCTGGAACATGCCTGTACGAAAGAAGGATACAGCCAGGCAAAAGAGAAATAGAGAGTGAGGGAAGCTCGACGCATACGGTTTGGTGAGGTGGACGTAAAATGGAGTGCACAAAATTTTCAAGATTCCAAACAACCACGAGGACCAAGACGCAAAAGAGCGCTGCATGCGTGGCTGAGAGCCGCTCGCTCGGCGAGCCCACCGCACCAAGTGCCGCTTTTGGTGGCGTGGAGCTCGTGGCCGCCGTCACGTGGTACCACCGGGTCCCAACGGGTTCGCGATCGTGGAAGAACTCCCTAGAACACCCGCTTCACGCCGTCAGGGCCCCGCTTTGTGCGGTGCAGCTTCGTCCCTCTCCCTCCGCGGCCGCCTGGGCGCGGTCCATGGACCGCAGGCGGGGGGGCACCCGCTCCAAAGCGTCCTCACTCCGGAAACCGTACCACGAGGGGACCCTACCTTTGCCTCCGGCGCGTAGGCACTGCGCACGGGCCATGTGGTGGGTGTCAGGCTGCCGGCACGGCGCTCCCCCCCGCTCCGCGTGTGACCCTGCGGTTGCCATGTGGCGAGGGGTCCCACCCGAATTATTTGTCCTTGCATGGAAAGGGCTTGTCCTTGCATGTAAGGCCTCTTGTCCTTGCTTGCAAATTCCGGAAGAGCGCGATACTCCTATCCCAATCTCTATTGATTCCGGGGGCTGCGAGCGGTAGGATGATGATTCTCCTGTTGGTTTTTTCCTAGCTGGTGATTTCTTCTAGGCACTAGGCAGGATGCCGATTCCTCATTGATCGTAGAAGTACGGTTGGGATGGGGGGAGAAATGTTTTCTGCTTTGATCCAATACGGTGCATACGAGACTGTACACTTTTTTTTTTTACCGTATACGAGTACGGTAGTTGTGGCGCGCCCTCATCTCAGAAGGGAGCCGGTGGCTGGTCAGTTCGTTTGCATGCGGAGCTCTAATACTCCTTTTGGCTTTATTTTGTGTTAAGTAAATTATTTTTTTTTGAGGTTGTGTTAAGTAATTTGTTAACGTATTTCCGCAAGAAATTATTAACGTAATAATCGTTTGCTACTTTTAAACTTTATCAAACGAATAAGTGACAATAATTTAAAAAGGAGGTCAGCATGCCTTAGAAATCGAATCAGCTGTTATATGCTAATTGGGCTGTAGCTGTTAGCCGGAACCCATAAGCAGTGTACCAGTCTAGTGTTTTTGCGTAGTGAGGCAGCCAGCGCAGTCAAGACAGCCAAATAATCAAACAGCCGATCAGGCCCAATATATACTTCAGACGAAAGTTGACGTCAATCTGACAAGTAGTACGAATACTGCTATGTACGTACGTATGGAAAAGAAGCTTAAAAACATTTCAAGTACCATCTAAATTCTCTATAAACAGTGTCGAATGCTAGTTTTGCTTCTGGCTTATCACGGCTTGTTTCTAACTTGAAACCAGGGGACGAACGAGGTCCTCTGAAATTTTGGCGTTGCTTTTCTTCGTGGCCAAAAGAACACACAAACACACACACACACACACAAAAGAAGATGGACAAATGACATCAGCCGGAACAGAGATAAAAATTGTGGAAAGAAATGATTGATATGGATGCACGGGACAGTGACTCCAAAAATTCTCGCACATTCACGGTGCCTGCAACTGCAAACGCACGGACTAGCCGTCTAGGCGTCACTACACTAGGCCGCTGGAAGCACGGTGACTTCGGTAATAATCGTGGCTAGACTAGAGAGGAAGAAAGGTCGGGTATCATCTGCTAGTACAAAAGTTACTCTATTTAGGATGTGAAGCTCATGCATGATGTAGCGACTTCTTTGCTGCCTACTTTTCTTCCCAGCTAGTTCTGGCATTCTCTGGGGCGGTGTATGGTATTGCTTTTTAACGTCCTAAAGAAGATTATCTGTTTTGAATTTTTGAAGTTTTTTTAATCGTTGTCAAAACTGAAAACAAATACACGTTTTCAATATTGAATTTAAAATTAAAAGTTCATCAGTGAGTATTCCATACGTAATGCCAAACATATTCAAACTTAAATTATTAGTGATGTACATTTAATTAAAAAATTAAACATACTACTTGTTACTATATATATGCAGGTATATTTTGTTCTAGATACTTTAATTTTTTTAAAATGAATGAAAAGTATTTAAAAAATTATATCGTAGTAGGAGAAATTATTTTGGAGTGGAAATAATACATGTCTGTAACTGATGAAACAAAATGTTTTGGGTGGGCTTCCGGCCTTCCCTTGATGGGCTGTTATGGGTCGGCCCAAAAACTAACCGGCCTGACTCGATCAATAGTCTCCGTCCAGACACTGGCCGCACGGCACCGAGCTCCGTCCATTTCGGCTGCTCCGTCCAGACGCCGGAGGAGAAGAAGAACGCAGCCGGCAAACTCTGCTTGGAGGAAAAGCAGGCAGCCATTCACAATTTCACGTCACCTCCGCCACCCGACGCATTGATTGTATTGACGATCCAACCCAAATTTAGAGCTTCAATCTCCGTAAGCGTTAGTAATCCCCAGTTTTTGTGAGGTACTATGAAATCCAAAATTCTGAGATGTTAACATCAAATCCAATTTCACACCCCAGAGATGCATTTCCTCACCTGCTTTGTGAGCTACACCATGCAATTCAAATGGTGGAAGGATGGAGGAGGATTGGTTGTGCCGACTGAGCACCCATTCTCAATGCTAATTCTGCTTCTTTGTGGACCCATTAGGTTACTCTTCAAAGTCGTATCAGATTATATTTCAAAAAGTTTATCCTAACGACAACAATTAAAATACAGTCTTAATAGTAAATTTCCTTTACTAAAGGCAATAGAGAGTAAAAGTGAAAATAATACTCCTCTGTATGGAATTAATTAATGTTGGTTATTTTTTTTATAGAAAAAGTTACTCTCTTCATTCTTTTTTTTGGTGTCACTGTTGATTTTGATCAAAAACTTTGACCACAGGTCTTATTCAAAAAAATTAGTTCAAATATATAAAATTAAAAATTAGGATTCAAAGACCTTTAGTAATAAATTAAATTTTAACAAAACATTTAATATTTTTTATTTTTTTAATAAAATGAATGATCAAAGTTATTGGTCAAGTCAACGGTGATACATAAAAAGAACGGAAGTAGTAGTTAGTTTCATTTTGAAAATAATGGATGTCAAAACTTAATAGCAGGAGTATCTTTCATTCATTATTAAAATGATATTGGCACTACTATAAAAGAAGAAATTGACACATGAACTTCAAAATCCAAAAGAAACTCTCGTCGTGAGTGAAAGCATCTGCAATTCTCCATCCAGAACAGAACCTATATTGAACTAGGTTAATTGTATGTCAAGGTTTATTTGCAACATTGACGGTTGACAAAGGTCGTTAAAGTTTGCATAAGAACTTTGACCACCTTGGATCGCATCTTGGCAACATCCTCGATACGACTAAATTACTTTGACTCACCTTGACCCCGATCAAACGCGGTTGGGCTTGGGGTGCAAATTTGAGGAAGGGACCAGAGCTGGACTTGGGGCAGGCCAATACAAAAATCTATCGAATCTCATCTGGTGACGAGTGGGCGCAGAAGTCCCTGCATAAAATAGCGGCATGACTGACGCGGCAACCAACCCACTTTGTCGAGAATGAAAAAAAAAAAAAAAAGCGCCGTAGAAATGCGCCGGTAGGAGCCGTGGCCCGTGGCTCACGAGCCACGCCACCAGCACCACACGGTTTGGTGGTCCGATCGAGTCAATGTTGTGCCGCCGGTCAATGTGGCGGGCTCGTCTCGTGCTCGAGAGGGTATTCTGTTGAAACAGCGGCGGCCCCTGGCTTCCGGCGGGGGGAAGCGACACCACGAGCTTACGTCCGCGTTCCGTCCTGCTGTCGTCACTGCTAGTAGTACACTGCAAGTCGTTCACAATCGTGTCTGTTTCAATCAAACAAGGAGGCCATTAAATTTGAAAACATAGTGAATTAGACTCATCTAGCACGTTATGCTCCAGCACATCCGCTGTTTAAGAGAGGAGAAAATGTCTCTCGTCTCTCTCCATGAGAGAGGATCTTTTTGCAACCTTGACGCATACAAATCATCTAGTAGTAGTAATTACTAGTACTGCAAATTGAGGAGGAGTATTACCACCGTTTCGTGAAGCACCCATCCTCATAAATTATTATCAAATCCATCAGATACTATTGAACAACGACACGTACCCGTACAGAAAAAGCAACGCCCGACCACACGAGGAAAGGATGCAGCAAGCGGCGAAAGAGAAAACACATTCATGTTGTGATTTTTTTGGCTTCAAAGGAATGCATCGGTGTAATTAAGCAGGTGGCTTGTGGAGGAACAGGAAGTGATTAATTAAAAGCACAGCCACTAGTCATAATACTAGTAGTGTTCATCAAGTAGGTGCGTTGTGCCTGCATCGTCATTATTATTCTGTGCGTGGTGGAGGTACTAGTATTATCCCGTGCTTAATGCTTGCTGCATTTTTTTTTTATTTTTTGAGGGATAATGCTTGCTGCTTTTTTATGCTTACTGTACTGATCTTCCTTGCTTGATTATTCTGTGGAAGAACTGAAGACCTCTACACTACACTTGGTGGCTCTCTCCCCTATTTATTTTTTTCCCACCGAAGTGACTGAAATACCCCCAGGCGCCCCCAACCCAATCAATCAAGAACAAAACACCCTCTTTCCTCTCTGCTTCCTCGTCCGTTATTCCCTCCTCGCGCGGTGGCTACCACCACCAGTTCCCGACGCGTCTTGCCTGCCTAGCCACACCAATTCTCCGTTCACCCCTGCTTAGGCACCGGCCACCGCTCCGTCGTCGAGCCTACTCTGCTGCGGCAAGCCTCCTCACCTGCCGGCGAGGCGAGGCGCCGCTCGCGCTCTAGGAGGATCTTCCTGTTCCGTGGTACTAGTAGGTCCTCTCCCTCGAAGTGCTCGCTCTCGACTGGAGTGGCTGGCTGGTCGAGCGTGAAGCGGAGATCCGTACGGACTGGGTAAGGAAGCACTGGACTTAATTGGCGCGTGTTCTTCTAAGTTTAGTTCAGTAGGAATCAGAATCGTTTCGTTGGTCTGGGCTGTTGGGTACGAATCCTGCTTCAATCCTAGGACGGAATTCGGATGCTCTACTAGTGCGCCGCGTTTGTTGTGGATTTTTTTTTAATGTATGGCCAGGGGTTACAATAGCAGTTTGGTTCTGAAGATTTAGGAGTGGTGTTCCGTGTTCAACAGAACTCCCAGTATTCTCCCTGTGCAGCCCTTCTGGAGTCTTGCCTAAACCGCATCCATTTTGCTGTTACCGCACAATTCTGTTGTAAAAGCAGAAATACCTAGGGCTATTCGTTAGTATTCTATTTTTTTCTGTGGATGTTAGAACAGAATCGTGCATTTTATCTGGAAAAAGAAAACGGGGACGTCATGGGGCATCTTACCTTCAGCCTTTGACTTCTCAACTCCATCTTTACTCTTTCATCTCGGTATGTGATTTATTAGTGTCAGGATCCATCTTCAAATTCATCTGTCCTTTTAGTAACTCAAATTAATTGGAAAACGATACCTGTCTCTTCCATGTTCATTTCTTCTGTCCTTTAGCTTTTGTTCTAAACAGATGGCTTGCAATCCTTATCATATTCCAGCTACCAAGGCTGAGAGAGACTTGGGCCACCTCTATTGCTAAATTTTTAGGTCGCCCTGACTAGAGACATCGACATCAGGCAAATCAAATTGGGCTATTTAGAACAAAGATTTGGCAATAATACAGTTTTATGTGTTTTCTAAACTCATTCCTAGTTTGTTTGAACAGAATATTATTTCCTCATTCCCTTTCTATGATTTACCTTCTGTGAATAAATCTGTTTCTTTTTTCTATAGCTTCAATGTGCCTTATTTTCATCTGTTTGTTCTGCCAGTTGATATCATCATTGGGGTGTACATTTTACACTGAAAATGGCAGGATCAACTCCCTGTTAAACGTTGTATAAAGTGTGTCACCTCTCTGGATTCCAGCATATACATTCATCGACGGGGTTGCTTTGGAAATATGACGACTCAGGCTTCTAACCGGTCATACAGATATCCAGACAATTCTCAAGTGCCATACTACAACGGCAACTTAATGCATGCTGGGGCAAATGGTGCTTATTATATGCAACAAAATCATGATGATATTCACTACTTATCTTCTGATGATGGGTCACAGACCAGTAACTCTAGGAGTCAAACACAGTACTGCACCCTCGATTCTTCCTCAGCTGATTGTGTTTATCCTGCAAATAGCTCTGCATCTTCTCAGAGCATAAGCGGGAGCCCTCTATCTCAGCAAGAGATCCACTCTGATCATGCATATGGTTCCTCTCCAAGTGCATCATGTGTCACTCAGGTTCCTGATATCGATGCTACTCTCAGGCATCTTGAAAACATGATGTTTGGACCTGATTCTGACATAAGCTCTGACAACTCCTTGCTACCTGGCACAGCTTTGGACCAAAACAACTGGAAAGAGCTTCTGGGCATTAATACTGGGGATTTGAAGCAAATGATTATAGCCTGTGGTAAGGCTGTTGACGAGAATGCTTGCTATATGGACTCACTGTTATCTGAGTTGAGACAGTTGGTTTCCGTTTCCGGTGAACCGATGCAACGGTTGGGAGCCTATATGTTGGAAGGCCTCGTTGCAAGGCTTTCTTTTACTGGACATGCCCTGTATAAATCTCTGAAGTGTAAAGAACCCACAAGTTCTGAGCTAATGTCATATATGCACCTTCTTTATGAAATCTGTCCATTCTTTAAGTTCGGTTACATGTCTGCCAATGGTGCAATAGCAGAGGCTGTTAAGGGCGAGAACTTTATTCACATCATCGATTTTCAAATTGCTCAAGGGAGTCAGTGGATGACTATGATACAAGCCCTTGCTGCAAGGCCTGGGAGGCGACCACACCTAAGGATTACTGGTATAGATGACTCAAATTCTGCTCATGCACGAGGTGGTGGACTGAATATAGTTGGGCAGAAATTACATCGTGTTGCCCAGTCATGTGATCTGTCCTTTGAGTTCAATGCTGTGCCAGCAGCTAGTCATGAGGTTACGTTTGAGCATCTTGGTGTAAGACCTGGAGAGGCCATTGCTGTCAATTTTGCTTATCAGCTGCATCATACTCCTGATGAGAGTGTGAGCATAGAAAATCATCGTGATAGGATATTGAGGATGGTCAAGAGCCTTTCTCCTAGGGTGGTAACTCTTGTCGAGCAGGAGGCGAATACAAACACGGCACCTTTCTTTCTTAGATACATGGAAACTCTTGATTATTACACAGCCATGTTTGAGGCAATAGATGTTGCTCGTCCCAGAGATGACAAGCAGCGCATTAGTACAGAGCAGCACTGTGTTGCAAGGGACATTGTCAATTTAATTGCTTGTGAAGGTGCGGAAAGAGTAGAGAGGCATGAACCTTTTGGAAAATGGAGGGCAAGGCTTGCAATGGCTGGATTTCGACCGTACCCATTAAGTCCAGTTGTGAACAGTACCATTAAAACTCTGCTGGATAGTTACCACACCTACTACAGGCTGGAGGAGAAAGATGGTGTCATTTATCTTGGCTGGAAGAACAGAAAGCTGGTTGTATCTTCTGCCTGGTGCTGACATTTCTGACTTTGGAAGAAGCTTGTTTAGGTAAGTTGCTGGCACTCTCTTAGTTAGTTATGCCAAATTATGCATGTCAGTTGTTACTTTTTTTACTTTCCAAGTTTGGAAACACATCAGGTTTTTGGGTGACAGTACCATAATACTCGATGTGGTGATTATACTTTCCAGAGTTGCAATTGTCTTAGGATAGTAAAAGACAGCCTGATGCATGTCGCTTCCATTTGCGCAGGGTCTTAGAATAAAGGGTAGTCCAGTTGCATTCAGCTCCCGCTTACGTAGGGTTCACGGAAGGGTCTGACCATATTTCTGCAAGTGTCTGTTTCTAGGACTCGAACCCGTGACCTCATGGTCACAAGGCAACAGCTTTACTGCTGCACCTAGGCTCTCCTTCCTTCTGTGAAGGGTCTTAGGATAGTAGAAAAAAATTAAGGAGAAATCCCATATAACTTTTCCTGTAGCCCAGATGGTTTGTTATGGAAGTCCCTAGATGAGTACAACAGGATATGATTGATCTTTACTATCTACTGAGATTATGGAACAATGTAACATGTTCCTACTTTCCTGCAGGTTCTTTCGTGGCTTTGTGTTCAGGTCATGAATCCAAGGTAGCTGTTGCCCAGCTTTCAAACTCTGTTACGCTCACCATCATTAATGGTTATCGATGAAGTATGCATGATGACTCAGTGCCATCCTTATAGGTGCATACAGTGGTGTCCCACTGTTAGAAGAATTTGGTATCAGTTTCCGGATCTGGTTTACCCAGAGCATTGCAATGCTCTTAAGGTTGACATGTACACTGCGTTTATGTGGTCTGAAGCTTATGCCGGTCCCTGTTAATAGGCACAAGGTGTGCTTTTAGATTATGTATTTACGATCCTATGGTATTTGTACTCATACAATTTGGTGATTAAATGTGCTCACAGTTCTGTTCTTCCTTAAATATCTTGATAGCAGATCATATGATTTTACCATAGGTTTAAATGATGCCTTGCTCTGCACCAGCACATGCACTGCACAAAATGCTGAGCCAAGATGGTTGGAGAAATGTGTGAAGTGCGATGCCTTGTGAGTTGTGGTGGTCAGTTAACAAGATGGTAGCGCACACCTGATGCATGACCGATCCGCTCTATGCACCAGCTACCCAAAGTAAAGTGTTGAATGAGTTTAGGTGGCCCGCAGCCCGCTTGATCGGAGATCGGATATTCGTCGTGAAACAGCAGATTTTCATAACTGGAACGGCTTCGCTTGAAGAACAATTGCTAGAGTTAGGAATCAGTTATTCGTTGCAAAAAGAGAGTAAGGAATCATGGCGCCATTGCCCAATGTATCATTGTTATAAAAACTCCAGTCACGACTCACAAGCCAAGGCATTTTCCACGATTACGCATCACATTGCGTCCGTCCGTCCGCTGCTGCTTGTTGTACTCAATTCTTTTCTCCCTTTTCCCCCTCACCTCCTCCCCCAATCCGTCCAACCATCAAACGCCGCGCATCTCTGACTCTCTCTCCCCCTTCGGTAGCCATCTCTTCAAGGAAAGGAAAGGTTCTTGCTTTCTTGGGAACTTGGAGCAAGCTTTCCTTTCCTCTTCTTGCTTCTCCTTCCCCTTCTTGATTCCTGATTCTTGAGAGTGCTGTTGGAGTTCTCGATCCGTCGATTTGATCGGGTGGCAGTTGCAGTGGGATGGGGTTGCTGTTCCTGGAGCGGCTTGAGGGGGAGGGTGTGTTCAGGTGCCGGCTGTGCCGCGTGGACGCCGCCTCCAAGGACTCCATCGTCTCGAGGGGCTTCTACGGCCGCACCGGCCGCGCGTACCTCTTCAACCACGTGTACGTATGCCTCTCCTCCTGTCGCCTCCTCTCGAGTTCTCCTCCCCCTTGTTAGCTTTGGTGGTTCTTGCCGCATTAACGACTGCCCATGGTCATGGCTGAAATGGCATCCTGCTCTATGAGTTACGTTTCAGATCGGGCTTGTTTGGCTGCCCAATGTGATTGGTAATACTACTAGACTGGGCGGTGTTCTGCAATTCTAACTGATCCCCGTAGGAATTGTGGCTAGATTAGAAACTCTGTCCGTACCCGATAGAATTCCATGATGATGGTTTGTAATAGACGGTCCAATGCGATATTAGCAATGCTGCTGCCAGTAGCAAGACTTTTGGCTTTCTTGCAGGAATTCCAGTGTGTTTTTTTAACATACTTTTCATGTCCGCAGTTTGATGACGATTTTGGACACCCTTTGATTACCTATCAACTATCACAGCTTTACTTTGCCTTAGTGCATCTTTGCACCCCGTATGGATGTGGACGCTTGTCCAGCAATCAGTTGTAGACTTGTTTGATAAATTAGCAATGTGCTGGCTGTTTAACATTGATGTGGTAGTTATTAACACAGTATAGTCATATAGGTGTATGATTGATAGCACCATTCTGTTTGGTGAAGGTCCTACCCAAGTCATTGGCATTTTATGGCGCTGATAACTACGTTTAAGCAAAGCCCTGATATGGTTGTAGTATATGCGTAGCTCATCTGTCTTCTCATTGTTCTTGCTATAATTTTGATGCATAAACTGAGTATCAAGTAAAATGAAGCTTCATACAGTCCTTCTGATAAACTAACATCCAGATTGTGAATAAATTGTCACTCAGCAGCACAAAAAGCCAAAAGCCCGTATGTATCTTTACTTGATTCATGCAAACCTGTTCTGATATACTTATTAACTTTCCTTTTTTTCTTTTGAATATTTCAGCGTGAATATATGCTTAGGCCCTAAAGAGGATCGCTATCTTTTAACTGGGCTCCATACAGTGAATGACATCTACTGTAGCTGCTGCCAACAAATTCTTGGCTGGAGATATGTGAGTACAAACATAACTTGGTTTATCTTTTAGCAAGGATTTATTTTTTTTTCATTTCTTTTGGAACTTTCTTGACAGTAAACAGAGTCACATAGTTACTTATATATGAATAAAACAGAATAGAAACATCAATCTATGACATTGCAGACAATGCAAAGGAGCTTGAGAAGACATTGATATGATTTTTGTTTTTGAAAAAGCACCAATCTATGGCATTCATATGAATCAATCGAATATATATTGAAAATCATGCAAATGTTGATGTAAAGAGGCTGAAAATTTGTGTCTCACTGGAATGCTTTATCACTGGAATGCAATGGCATAACATCCTGGAGATGTGAACAAAACACAACATTGTTGGTACTCTCGTATGCCTGTCTGGCTGTCTCCCTTCAGAAGTCAGGAATACATTTTTAACCTCCAACTGAAAACAACATAGTTCGGTTGTCTAATTTGCCCATGTATCTGTTACGGCCTACTTCCTCTGACTACAAATGCGCATTTGAAGCATTATGTTAGGTTTATGGAACATGATAAGAATCTAGACATATATCACGTCTAGACACGTTTGTGGACGGAGGAAGTATTTGATTCTGATAACATTATATTTGTGCTGAGTTGGCCAGTATTTCTCATATCCTCAATCGAGGTTGGTCGCTTGCTTTCTGCTGCTATGTCCAGATACCAGAATATGATAATTAATTTACCCAGTAACTGGTACGTGCAATAACAGATAACTGAATTATTCACCATTCAAAACAGTCGGACACAATCACTGTGGTGATTTATTTCTGTCCACCACTCCACCAGTCTCAACACTTAGAATTATTACTGTTCTAATCCCTCAGAATATCAGATGCTAATATTCAGGTTTTTAGTTGCCAATGGTGCACACTTATTCATAAACATAATTCCTATTGTTTTCTTCGTTCAATGTCTCCTAATTTCCAGAGTGGCTTGCTGCAGGAGAAAGCCTACGAGGAAAGCCAGAAATACAAGGAAGGGAAGTTCATTCTGGAACGAGGTAGAATGGTGAAAGACTGATGATGATGGTTGGACTGCTCTTATACCACTGAAAAGACCAGGCCCCAAGTAGCAGAAACTACCAGCAGAAGAAGCTGTGATTTGTGGAATATCATTCGACTCCAGAAATTCAGAATGCTTTACATTAAAAAAAAAAAAGGATCGTAGTGCTTTTAGTTTAGCGTAGTAGCAGTAGGCTAGCAGCCAACTGCCCGTCCGTGTTAACATTTTGCAATGAGCCTTGAAGACTGGTGATCTGGTATTCTGGTGAACAAGAACGCGGCCGGAACTCGCCCGACTCGTTGCCCTTGAGGAGAGCTCATATATGGTCTGATTCAAACGGGCTGATGCAGCCAGTCCCAAGCCGGACGCTGCTGGCGTCGCGGTCACCTCCGCCAGCCGTATATATCAAGCGCGGCAGCACACGCCTCAATTCAAAATCCATTGCTCAATCCAGCGCGATCATCAGAGCCGATCGCCATGGAACCAAACAAGCAGGGCGACGCCGCCTCGTCCAAGCCCGCCCCCAACCTCGACGCCCGCTTCCACGCGATGCGGCTTGGCGTCGGCGACCCCTCGTCGCAGCAGCAGGCGCTGCATCCTCCGGCGCGGACCGCGACGCTCGCCGTGCTACCGCCCCAGCGCTTGCAGCCTTCCCTGCCTCAGCACTTCGTGCCGCCCCCGCGTCTGCCGCCGTCCCTGCCTCAGGAGTTCGTGCCGCCCCTGCGTCTGCCGCCGCCCCCGCCTCAGGCGGCGCGGCAGTTCCGGCCGCAGTCGCGACCGCAGCTGCTGGGCTACGGCGGGGGCGAGATCTCTGCGGGGGCTGGAGGCGTTTTGCCCGTAGCCGTAGGCGCCAGCAGCTGCAGCAGTATCTTCGCCTCGGCAAACGGCAAGCAGAGCCCGTGCTTCAACACCCCCGCTGCGCCGCCCTTCCTGTCGAAGGTGCCGAACCCGAGCAGGCTGAGCGCCAGCGCTGAACCCTTCCAGCCTGTGCCGAAGCCGAGCATGCTGAGCGCCAGCGTGGAAAACTTCCAGTTCCAGCCCATTGCCCAGCCCCACGCCTCGATAGCGCAGTCGTCGTGGACGCCAAGCGCCAGCGCAAGGCAGTGCCTACCTCCGCTCGGTGCCGCCACGACCTCCTTAGCGGGGCGGCATGACAGTGCAAGCCTCGACCCTCTGACCGTGCCACATGCTAACCCGGATAAATCCCAATCGCGGGGTTGCCCGCCGGCAACTGGCCGCCTACCGCGGTTGTGCGAGGAGGCCCAGGCTCGCCTCATCGCCCCGACGAAGCCAGCGAGTGTGATGTCGGCCGGGGCGGCAGAGCGCGGCGAGGACGAGGTGATGCGCCTGAAAGTGCTCGGCGACGTCAAGCGCGCCGTGCAGTTGCAGACGTTCGTGGGGCACGGAGAGGGGGGCATCACGTTCGTGGAAATGCTGCGCGCCTACGAGTGGAGGTTCGACGAAGTCCGTGACATCATCGGGGCTGCACGCACCAGGGACTTCTCCCTGTTGAGCGCCGCGGAGGAGTTCAGCGGGTACGTCCGCGGATTAATTTCCACCTGACTCTGCCAAAATTTTATGCGAATTCGGTTTTCTCAATTGATTGTCATGCTTTGGTCACAAGTAATTTAGCACTTCAAATCGAGGCTGAACAAATCAGAGCACAATTGTGTACTGCATCCATCGAAACAAGTACAGCACAAATCCCGTTCAAAGTTCAGAAACATCTACTGCAATCTAGTATTCTGTAGTGAAATCAAACTGTTTTTTTTTTTGAAAGACCAGTGAAATTAAACTGTTGATAATAATTTGTCTACCTTGTTGCTGATTGCTATCATCTGCCACCGCATCGGAATGCCTGGCAAACTGCTAATGAGTCAATTGTAGACTACACACACATTCTAGTTCTGTTCAAATATTAGATCAGGTCATCTGCTGTGATTGATTATGCAGTTCAATTTAAACGTTGACGGAGCGTGTGAGTGTTCAGCTTACTTTTGTTACATGGTACAGGGTGATTGCTCTGAAGGAGCTCATCAGCGTGGCGGCGCCGTACCCCGAACTGTCCTGGCTGCTCATCGTCCGCCTCCTGCACGAACAACTGATGGAACATTGCAGAGGGCCGCATCTGCTTCGCCATTACTTTACCACGTTGCCTGACGACAGGTCTTGCTCGGTATGTGCCCTTACGGTGCGTTACACTACTTTGCAGTGTGCCGTTCACACCAATTGACCGGCTTCTTTTTGCTGATTAACTTCTTCGCCTTTAGCTCATTATTGGCTTCGCCATCGCCAACAATGTACTGTGGTCTGCGTGCGGATCGGGATGCTTGGTAGAGTGCTTTGACCACGCCACAAACCATGAGTTCCGCCGTCCTCTTGAGCGTTTGGTCTTGAGCAACACCCACGCACTCGCCAAGGGTCAATACAGGTGCGATCTCTCAACATACCTATAAGGGCAATGCCTGACTTTCCTGGATGATGATGATTATTTTCGTCTATTTTGGCGCCCGCATGAAGTTCGTTATGTCAGACTGGAAGAACTAACAAAACTCACCGTGTCGCGCCACAGCAACTACTTCTTGCAGCATGTCCTCAAGAACGGCAGCGAGGAGCTCCAGATGGGCATCGTGAAACGCGTCGTGCATGGCATCGTGGACCTCTCCCAGCACCGCTTCGGGACCTACCTGGTGCAGGCGTGTATCGACCTGACGCGTTCAGTCGAGCCGATGCAGCATGTGCTCAACGCGTTTGTCGCAACCCCGTCCGATAAAATCGTACGGTTGCTCATCCAGGATCATTTGGGGGGGCCGCTTGCCGAAACAAGTGACTTTACAGTACAATAATTAACAAGGACTCGCATAAAAGACTTAAAGATGCATTAATTCTGGTTATGTTACAACGGATTTCAGAAATTTAGGAAGTGCGGAAACGTAGTTTTGATAACAAACACGTGGATTTCAGCGGAAGCGAAATCTAACACTCGGCGCCTCGATCAAACACCCCAGCCCGATGGTGTTTAATCCCCACGGGAGGGAGAAGCGGGGACCCACTCGAAGGTCCACTCCGAGGGCATCTCCTCTTCCCAGCCACCCTGGCTACAGTCAGCACTATTACCTGCAAAACAACAATCAACAAACCGTGGGCGACTGACGCTCAGCAAGACTTACCCGTCAATAGGCCTCCTAAGGCCGACTCCTAGTATGCAGGGAGTAATTGTGGCAGCAGGGTAAGTATTTGCAAAAACAGCACTAATGGTAAATCCTATTTTCAGGTTTCAGCCAAGATTTTAAGAGTTCGCTAGCAGTAGTAAAATGTGTTCTTAATACTAAACAAACATGGTTGCAATACAATTTATTGATATCTCAATATCAGCAGTTTTCCCACCATGAAACCCACATTCTCGGCAAGATGTGACACAGTGGACAAGCGGGTACTCCTAACCGTGAGGGGCGGCGATTATAATCGATGTACATCCTGCAGGAGAAACCCGAATAACACGACACGTGCGCACTCCACGAGTCGCACGTGGCCACCTTTCGCTGCATCGCGACAGTGTCGGCCCGACTGCCATCTCTCCAAGGACATGGTCCTCCAGGCAACGCCCTGCGTCCCTGTACGGCCCCAAGCCTTTCCCACTAACACATACCCAAGAAACAAAAATGCGAATTCATCCACCATACTGGTCCGTTCACCCGGAAAAAGAGATGGCTGGTCGTCCAATCACTGCGCAATGAGCTACGTCAGTTTCCTGGGTCCCATATGCCAGTATGCATTCGGTACACAACTCAATACTTGCCCATGGGTGCCGACATTCAGTACCATTGTTAACTTAATCATTTCAGCAGTATTAATCAACAATTAATGTCATATTTTGTGCCCATTCTTTAAAGACTACACATGTGACAGTCACCCACCTCCCACAAGATTTTAGCTATCGAATGAGTAGTCTCCATACTACTCATGTGCTACCGATTCCTAATATTAGCAAGGCATGCTAGCGCTTAGCTGACGCTACTGGATTATCCCATAGGAACTCCTACTAAGGCTATGCAACTAGGTGTCAAACAACTCCTCAACGTAATGCACAAACAAGACCTGCAAGCATAGTGACAAAGTAAAACTTTAAATCTTAGGTGTGCACCGGGGCTTGCCTCGGTTCGGAGAGAAGTTAGCACAGTCGAAGGCGGGGTCGGCAGCGGGGAAATCCTCCTCAGCCTCAGTGGCCGTCTGCAGCTCGGTTCCTATATGAAGATGCAAGGCAACCTTATATTAACAGATGAGTGAAGTGCATGAATTTCTCTCTAACAAACTTTAGTGTGATGCTTCGGTAGACGGGACTATCTAGACCGGTCGGACGGCAAGGATTACCAGAGGGCTGTCGATGGAAAAGAACAACAACGGAGACCGGTCGCCGGAAAAAGAGATGCTGGCGCGCCGCTACTTCTGCAACCATGCGGAAGAATAGGGCGGCGGTTAGAGACGATAACGACAGACGATGGAACCGTCGGCAGGGCAAGGCTCACCGAGCGCACCTGAGCACGAGAGAAGCTTGCTCTGCTTCGGGCCCTGCGGAGTTCTTCGGCAGAAATGGCGGAAGGCAGAGGAGACGAGAGCAGAGAGACGAGCGCGCAGAAAAGCAAATGAGTGTGCACGAGTGAAACGTTTCGTCTCTGGAAAATATCAGCCTCCGTTCCTTTTGTCTTTCCAGGACGACGCAAGTTGGCACGGCGGCAGCGTACTGCAGCGCATGGGCGCCGGGCGTGCGCGTCCCATCACGAAGACTTCCGGCGCGGTGGCAGCACTGCTGTGTACGGCCAGGCGCTTTTACGGTTGGGAAGATGACCGGCAGCATTAATGGCGCGGCCGCTTCGAGCTCGGGTCCGACGAGCCTGTCTGGCCTCGGGGTCGAGCGAGGCGGAACGAAATGCGGCTTGTCCGACCTCAGGGTCGAGCGAAGCGGAGTGAAAGGGCTTGTCCGACCTCGGGTCGAGCGAAGCGGAGTGAAATGGCTTGTCCGACCTCAGGGTCGAGCGAAGCGGAGTGAAATGGCTTGTCCGACCTCGGGGTCGAGCGAAGCGGAGTGAAAGGGCTTGTCCGACCTCAGGGTCGAGCGAAGCGGAGTGAAATGGCTTGTCCGACCTCGGGGTCGAGCGAAGCGGAGTGAAAGGGCTTGTCCGACCTTAGGGTAGAGCGAAGCGGAGTGAAATGGCTTGTCCGACCTCAGGGTCGAGCGAAGCGGAGTGAAATGGCTCGTCCGACCTCAGGGTCGAGCGAAGCGGAGAGGTCGAGCGAGACGGAAAATAATGTCCGACCGCTGGGGGTCGGAGTCGGGCGAAACGCGAAAACCATCCGATCTCTGGGTCGGAGGTCGGGCGAGTCGTAAAAGTCATCCGACCTCTGGGTCGGAGGTCGGGCGAATCGAAAAATCATCCGACCTCTGGGTCGGAGGTCGGGCGAATCGAAAAATCATCCGACCTCTGGGTCGGAGGTCGGGCGAATCGGAAAATTCCTCCGACCTCTGGGTCGGAGGTCGGGCGAAACGGACTCACAAAGACGGGGTCGGGAAGGCATGGAAATGAACAGGGAAGCGGCGCCCGGGGGTGGAGCAGGGACTCGGGCGGCGGTTTGCAATTGGGAGAACAGAGGAGACCGGACGGCGCTCGTTCCTGCTCGGAGCGGAGCAAGGCCGGCGGTGCACGGGCGAAAGAAGTGAGAAGCAGAAGGACAATAAAGATTGGATTTCAAATTAAATTTTGAATTTAAGTTCTGTTGATTAGATCCTATGATGTCATTAACTTTGGTTTTGAGATTTTTATAGAACACAATTAAGTCTTTATTGACAAAAGATTAAGCGAGAATTTAGTTCGGGATGTTACAGCGTTCCACAACATGAACAACGATGAGCTCGCTCGGCTGGTGGAGGGCGGCCCCTCCAACGACGTCGTCCACAAGCTGCTCTACGTCGCCCAGAAGCTCCTCCAAGCCGGGAACACCGTATGTATCCTGCCGCCTCCGCGGCTCCGCCCGTCATACGTTTGTTTTTTGATGAGGAGACACGGTGCGTCAATTTGTTGGGCATCTGTCCCAATCGTTAGCTGATTGCCGTTTGATTTGACAATGTCGGTCGGATGCTGTGCATGCAGCACTTTCAGGGTGAGGTGCAGATGCTGGCGCGGCGGATCGTGAAGCTGCCGCAAATAAACAAGCATGTGAACGTGATGAAAGTCGCCATGGAGATATTGTCCCATATACGATCTGTAGGCATGTAAATAGGATTGGTGGATGTGGTGTCTGTATGTCAGTCATGCATGCAGTCGAAGGACGCATTAGGCCAAGCTGCAACTGCAAAGGGGCTGCGTGTCAAGTATGTTTTTGTTTAGCTCGCATGTTTGGTTGGTACGTAGGTGATGATGTCCACGATTTTGGGTTGTCTTGTACTGTTGCGTATCATGTCTTTGTGCAAAAGTATATCATTGATCGTTACTGCTCTGTATGGATACAAATGATTCTATCCATGATTGCCTGTGCGGTGTGTCCGTGCACCGTTCGTTTCTGATTAGTGCACAACCTAGTTTTTGGATTATATAGTTTTTAGTCATCTGACTGATGAAAAAGGAGGGAACACAGATAAAACTACAGAGAATCAAGTCTATTATTGAATCTTCATTCATAATTTACAAAATAATTCTATTGGTGAGACTCCAAAGACGCGCTCACAGTTCTTTTCTGATCTGAGGCCCGAAAGTTTTGACAAGATGTTTCAACAACAAATTAATGACTAGGCCTGGCTTTTGGGAAACTCACAGGTTTGTAATGTATCCAATATTAAATTGTTATAGTTAGGATAAAAAAAATTGGTTTATATTTGAACTGTAATTATTATTATAACGGAGAAGTATTTTAGTTGACACATTCATGGGAATTTACAAAGGATTGTCTGAAGTTTTCGAATTTCTGTGTTCTCGTTGTTCGCAAAAATGATTACAACCAAGCATGGGCTTTGGTCATGGCACCTAGTTTCGGCCCAGTGGCCGAGATGGCGAAAGATAGAAGGAAACAGGCTCCAAACCCCATTGTCCCGCAGGGCATGTCACCGGTCTAGCGAGTGGTGACCTTCTTTCTTGCCTATCACCGCAGTCTTTGATCCCACCATCTCCGTTCGAGCGGGTCCTTCGCGGCTACCCCCCTCCGTGGCCCGTGGAAGCAATGCTGATGTCGGCGCGGGCATCGTCCCGGGCTAACGCTGTGGAGACACGCTGTTGTCGCGCAGCCTGTGTTCGACGAAATGCCTGATGCGGCCGAATATGGCGGATCAAGTGCAGGGGCTTCCTACCAGCAGTCGGGATTGTTCAGAAGATGGACAGAAGCGGTCTCACACCTGATATTGTTGACAGTCGTTACCATGTGGGCAGAGCGCTGGGCGGCAAAGTGGCAAGGCCTAGAACTTGGGCACCTGATAGCGTGCTGCACTGGCAGTGCCCTGGGTCGAACGAAGCAGAGCTGTAGCAGCGGATTGAGCATCAGCGGAGGATGATGCGTGCTGTTTCTAAATCAGCAATTAACAGTGGTCAGTCCAATAATGTTTCTCTGGTTGGTGTAATGGCAGAGAAATGAACAAATGAATCTGGTGAACGAATGGCCTTGGGAAAGATGGGAAGCAAAATGTGAGTACAAACATAACTTGGTTTATCTTTTAACAATGATTTTTTTTTTCCATTTCCTTACTTATGTTTGAATAAAACACAATAGAAACACCAATTTACGACATTACTGACTGACAATGCAAGGTAGCTTTTCCTTCAAAAAATGCAATGGAGCTTGAGAAGACATTCATATCAATTTTTTTTTTAAAAAAACAAACTATGACATTCATATGATTTCATCGAATATATATTGAAAACCATGTAAACATTGATGTAAAGGCGCAGAAAATTAGTGCGCCACAGGAACGCTTTATCACTAGAGTGCAATGGCTTAACATCCTGGAGATGTGAACAAAAACCAACATTGTTGGTGCTCTCCTATGTCTGTCTGGCTGTGTCCCTCTTGAGTTTTTTTTTACAGTTTCAGAAGTGAGGGATTCATTTCTAACCACCAAATGAAAACAACATAATTCGATTGTCTAATTTGCCCGTGTATCTGTTACGGCCTATTTGATTTTGATCACTCTTTGTTTGTGCTCTGAGTTGGCCAGTATTTCTCATATCCTGAATCCAGATTGGTGCCTTGCTTTCTGCTGCTATGTCCAGAAACCAGAATGTGACAATTAATTTACCCAGTAACTGGTAGTACTTCAAGTAAGAGATAACTGAATTTTTCTGCATTGAAAACAGTCAGAGACAGACACCGTGGTTATTTATTTATTTCTGTCTGCCAGTATCAACTCCTAGAATTCGTACTGTTTGAATCCCTCAGAATATCAGATGCTAATATTCAGGTTTTCAAGTTACCAATGGTGCACATTTATTCATGCACCTGGTTCAGCATCGACCACTAAACATAATTCCCGTTGTTTTCTTAATTCAATTCCTCTAATTTCCAGTGTGGCATGCTGCAGGAGAGAGCCTACGACTAAAGCCAGAAATACAAGGAAGTTTGTCCATTCTGGAACGAGGTCGAATGGTGAAAGACTGATGGTGATGGTTGGAGTGCTCTTATACCACTGAAAAGCCCAAGTAGCAGAAACTGTCAGCAGAAGAAGCTGTGATTTGTGGAATATCAGGATGCATTACATAAAAAAAGAAGATCAGAGTGCGTTTAGCTTAGCTTCAGCCAGCTAGCCGTCCGTGCTAAGATTTGCTACGAGCCTTGCATGACTGGTGATCTTGTATTCTGGTGAACCAGAACGCAACCGGAACTCGTTCAGAGTTCAGACGTGTAGAGCGGCGGAGGCGGTTCTTCTGACGCTCGCCAGAAGGACGAACGCCACCCTCCTCACTTGCACGAGGGCCCCTTTGCCGTGGGCAGCAGCCGGATGCCGTAAGCGGCCGATCAACGGGCGCTCGTCAGTTGATCTGGTTGCCAGAGCGCCAGAGGCACCCAGTAATCCCAAGCCGGACGACGCTGGCGTCGGGGCGACCCCGCCAGCCGTATATATAAAGCGCGGCAGCGCACGCCTCAATTCAAAATACACAACTCAATCCAGCGCGATCAGTCATAGCCGATCGCCATGGAACCTAACAAGCAGGGCGACGCCGCCTCGTCCAAGCCCGCCCCCAACCTCGACGCCCGCTTCAACGCGATGCGGCACGGCGACCCCTCCTGGTGGTGGCAGCAGGCGCCGTATCCTCCGGCGCAGACCGCGACGCTCGCCGTGCGGCCGCCTCCGGAGCTGCCCCCGCCCCCGCCTCGGAACCTGCCCTCGCCCCCGTTTCTGGGCCTGCCCCCGCCGCCGTCCCCGCCTGAGGAAGTGCGGCAGTACTGGCCGCAGATCCCGCAGTCGCAACCACAGCTGCTGGGCTACGGCGAGGGCGAGAGCTCTGCGGGCGCCGGGTGCGTCTGGCCCGGAGGCGCCAGAAGCTACAACAGTATCTTCGCCCCGCCCTACGGCGACAAGCAGAGCCCGCGCTTCAACGCCCGCGCTGCGCCCTTCCTGTCGAAGATGCCGAACCCGAGCAGGCTGAGCGCCAGCGCTGAAGCCTTCCCGCCTGTGCCGGAGCCAAACATGCCGAGCGGCAGCGCGGAGAACTTCCAGAACATTCCCCAGTTCCACCCCTCGATGGGGCAGTCGTCGTGGAGGCCAATCTCCAGCGCAAGGCAGTACCTACCTCAGTTCGGTGCGGCCACGACCTCCTTCTCGGGGCGGCATGACAATGCAGTCCTCGACCCGTACATGTCTGGCCTAGCCGTTCCACATGCTAACCTGGTTGCTTCCCAATTCGGAGGTCGCCCGCCGACGACTGGCCGCCTACAGCGGCGGGACGAGGATGCCCAGGCTCGCTTCCCTTGGGCCCCGAGGAATCCAGCGAGTGTGATGTCGGTCGGGGCGGCAGAGCGCGGTGAGGAGATGCGCCAGAGAATGCTCGACGACGTTAGGCGCGCCATGCTCACGTTCATGGAGCGCGGAATGGGGCACGTCGTGTTCCTGGAATTGCTGGGCCGCTACGAGCATAGGTTTGTCGAACTCCATGGCATGTTCGACGACGACGAACGCCATGGCATCGCCTTGGCCGCATGCAACGGGGACGGCTCCCTGATGCGCGTCGCGAATGAGGTGCAGGGGTACGTCCTTAATCCACCTTTGACTCTGCCAAAACTTTATGGAGATTCTACTTTTTCAATTGATTGCCTTGTTTGAAACTTTATGGAGATTCTACTTTTTCAATTGATTGCCTTGTTTGGTTGTTGTTGTTGTTGTATTGCAATGTTTTGGTCACAAGTAATTTAACACTTCAAATCGAGGCTGAAGAAATCAGAGTACGAATATGTACTACATCCGTCGAAAAAAATACAGTACAAATCCCGTTCAAACTTAGAACATTTACTGTAACCGATTCTCTAGTGAAATTAAACTGTTGCTAACGACTTAATATGTCTATCTTGGTGCTAATTGCTACCATCTGCCACCGCATAGGAATGCCTGACAGGCTGCTAACGAGTCATACTGTCGAAATGTTAGATCAGATCGTCTGCTATGATCGATTCTGCAGTTCAATTAAACCCTGGACAATGTGTTTGAGCATTCACTTTAATGTTCTTACATGGTACAGGGTGATTGCTCTGAAGGAGCTCATCAGGGTGGCGGCGCAGTACCCCCTACTGTCCCAGTCGCTCATCAAGCGCCTCCTGCGCGAACAACTGATGCAGCATAACGAAGGGGCGCAGCTGCTTAGCCATTACTTTACCACGTTGCCTGGCGGCAGAGATTTTTCGGTATGTGCCCCTATCGGTGTTTTGCGCTACTGTGCAGTGTGCGCAAGCACACCAATTGACCAGCTTCTTTTTGCTGATTAACTTGATCTTCGTCTTTAGTTCATTATTGGCTTCGCCATCGCCAACGTCAATTGTATACTATTGTCTGAGGGCGGGCTGCGATGCCTGGTAGAGTGCTTTAATAACGCCAGAAAAGATGAGCTCCGTGATCTTGAGCGTTTCGTCTTGAGCAACACCCACGCACTCGCCAAGGGTAGATACAGGTGCGACCTCAACATAACTTTGGCAACGCCTGACTTCCTGTGATGATGATAATTTCCATCTATTTTGGTGCCCGTATGAAGCACGATGGTCGTTATGTCAGACTAGAAGAACTAACAATACTCACCATGTCGCCGCCACAGCAACTACTTCTTGCAGCATGTCCTCAAGAGCGGCAGCGAGGAGCTCCAGTTGGACATTGTGAAGCGCGTTGTGCATCGCATCGTGGAACTCTCCAACGACCGCTTCGGGACCTACGTGGTGCAGGCGTGTATCCAGCTGACGCGTTCACTCAAGCCGTTGCAGCACATGCTCAACGCGTTGCTCAGCCTGAACAACGGTGCGTTCGCTCGGCTGGTGGAGGGCAGCACCTCCAACTACGTCGTCCAGAAGCTGCTCCAGGCCGGGAACACCGTATGTATCCTGCCACCTCCGCGCATCATAGTTTTGTTTTTCATTTTTTTTTTTTGAAGAAAAGTTTTGTTTTTCATGAGACGCGGCGTTTGTTGGGTTGGGCGTCTGGCCCGATCGTTTGCTCTGATTGCGGTTTGATTTGATGACTCTGCCGGCCGGATGTTGCATGCAGCACTTCCAGGGTGCGGCGCAGGAGCTGGCGCGGCGGATCGTGAAGCTGCCGCAAATGAACATGCATGTGAACCTGATGAAGCTCGCCATGGAGATATTGCCCGATTAGATGTACGGTCTGTAGGCATGTAAATAGGATTGGTGCTTCTACTGATGTGATGTCTATATGTCAAGCAGTCTAAGCACTCGTTAGGCCAAGCTGCAACTGCAAAGAGGCTGCGTGTCAAGTATGTTTTCGTTTAGCTCGCATGTTTGGTTTTGTAGGTGATGATGTCCATGATTTGGGGGTTGTCTCGTACTATTGCGTATCATGTTTATGTCTTTGCGCAAAGGTATGATAGATCGTTACTGCTCTGTATCTGTATGGATACATTGATTCTATCCATGGTTGCAGTGTGCCCTGCAGGTGCACCGGTTGAGGACTTCAGGTCGTTACTAGTAACAGTAGTACCTTCTGATCAGCGCACAGCCCAGTTTTAAGTCATCTGATTGATGAAAAAGGAGGGAACACAAATAAAAGCACGGAGGAACAAGTCTATTATTTTTTTATGCAACAAGTCTATTATTGAATCTCTGACTTACAAATAATTCTATTGTCGCGATCTTTCTTGTGCTTCTGATTTGAGGCTCGAAAGTTTTGATTGTGTGTTTCAACAACAAATTTTCAACTAGAATTATTATTCTAACAGATATGTATTTTAGACAGATACATTCATTGGGGAATTACAACGGTTTGCTTGAATTTTTCGAATTTCTTTTTTTTTTGAGAAACGAATTTTTCGAATTTCTGTGTTCCTGCTGTTCGCCAAGCCTTTCTACGGTTGGTTAGTCATGGCACCTAGTCGATTCGGCCCAGTGGCTGAGATGGCGAAGAAACAGGCTGCAAACTCCGTTCTCCCGCGGGACATGTCGCCGACCTAGCGAGTGGCGACCTTCTTCCTCGCCTCTCCCCACAGCCTCCGATCTCGCCATCTCCGGTCGTGCGGGTCCTTCGCAGCTACCCCCCTCCATGGCGCTTGGAGGAAACGCTGATGCCGGCGGGGGTATCGTCCCGGGCTCACGGCTGATGTGGGACGCTATTGTCACGCGGCATGTGTTCGACGAAATGCCTGGTGCGGCCGGACGTGGCCGGTCATGTGCGGGGGCTTCCTACCAGCAGTCATGATTTTTCAGAAGATGGAGATAAGCGGTATCACATCTGAAATTGTTGATAGTCGTTGCCTTATGTGCAGGGCGCTGGGCGGCAGGCCTCGAACTTGGGGCACCTGAGACTGAGAGCGTGCTACACTTGCATTGCCCTTGGTCGAACGAAGCAAAGGCGTAGCAGCGAATTGAACATTATCAGAGGACAATGCGGGCTGTTTCTACGGAAACGGCAATTAACGGTGGTCAGGCTAATAATGTTTTTTTTTTTTGGTTGGTGGCGGCAGAAAACGAACAAATGGCTATGGTGAACCAATGGCCTTGGAAAGGCGGGAAGCATAATTAAGGCGACAAGATGAGGCCCGAGCAAAATTAGTGGCAAGTATAATCAACCCTTTCTATCTGGTGACTCTTATACTTCTGTCCTTAATCCAGAATACAAGGAGTTAGCTGCCTCACCCAGTGGCAAATATGATAGAAATAGTGATGATGAGTTAAATACAGATTGCATCTCAAGACATGGTACAGTACCGTTCTTCAGATGGTAGTTGTAAATGGTTCACATTGTAGCTAATTTTTTTTCTCATGCAACTCACTCTGCATTAACCAGTCATATAAACCATTTGTATTTCATGCATCCTGAATTTCTGGTTGGCGATTTGCAGGTACAAGCTTGGGATACAAGGAAGGGGAGCCTTGGAAATGGTTTTGTGTGCGTGATTGCTGCTGGTTTAGGAGGAAGTGTCTGCAGAAACTTTGATTTGAGGGGAATGCCATTTGACTCCCAATGCTCGTGGCAGCTTGTTAGCAATGCTAAGCTTTTGGTGAGTAAATCATAATGCTGCTAATTGCACATGAGTTGTCTTAATGGAGTCCTGCAATCTTCTAATTGATTCTTGATAACTTTAATTTGTTTGCCTCCAGTTTTTTTTTTTGGTACATACAAGTGACAACTACAACGGCTTGCTGTTGTTCCAACAAACACAGGCCACAACTGTATGCAGTGATGCCATGCCGCAATCGTACAAACAGAGCCTTCCCTAGCACTCTAGCAGGTCTGGTGCGATTGCATGCATGAGTCCCGTGTGCTAGCCAACTCTATATAAGCGCGCCCGTCCCGCACTGCACCGCTCACCATTCGGTTCAAAATTTGGGAGCAAAATCCAGCGCCATCAAGCAGGGCTGCGACGCCTCTTCGTCGGAGCCCAGCGCCAAGCACAGCGCCTCCACCGAGATTAAGCAGGGCGACGCCTCTTCGCCAGAGGCCGCCGCCAACCGCACTGTCTCCATCGACATGGAGCCGATCAAGGGCCGCGGCGCTTCTCCGTCAGAAACCCCTGCCGCCCGCGACGCTTCTTCGTCAGAGCCCGCCTCCAACCGCACCGCCTCCCTCGACACGGAGCCGATCAAGCTGGGCAACGGCCCTTTTCCGTCAGAGCACCCTGCCGCCCGGGATCGGGACGCGTCCGTGGCGGGATACGACGGTCCCTTCGCCCCGTCCTACCCCTCGGTGGCGCATTGGTCTTCCACGGCGAGCTCCACCTCCCTCGACACGGAGCCGATCAAGCTGGGCAGCGGCGCTTCTCCATCGGAGTCCCTTGCCGCCCTCCTCCAAGGGATGCACCTCGACTACCCCTCCTCGTCGCGACGGCCGCTGAACCCGCCCCAGCCGCAGCATGAGCTCCAGGTGGCGCAGCAGCAGTGGCCGCTGCCGCGGCATTACGGCATGGGCAAGAGCTCCTCAGGTCGGCCCGCACGTGCCAGCAACGGCGGCGACTTCATCTGGTGCTATGACGCGTCCGTGGCGGGATGCGGTGGTCCCTTCGCGCCGTCCGACCCCTTGCTGGCGCAGCGGTCTCCCACGCCGAACTTCGCCCTTCGCCCCGTCCGACCCCTTGCTGGCGCAGCGGTCTCCCACGCCGAACTTCGCCACTGGACTCTATGGCCCCATCGCCCGGCCCTCGACCAAAAGGTGCAGCACCCGCGCCGAACCCTTGATCACCGACCCCTTTGTGCTCAGCGCCCTGAAAAACCCAGAACTTCTGATATCCCCGGAGGCCTCGGAGGAAGTGATCCGCAGGCTCGAGATAGGCAACGCGGAGATGCGCTATTGTGTGATCCGCGCTGTCGTTCGGGCTGTGGACACGATGATGGCGAGCAGCGAGGGGAATGCCGTGTTCAAAGCGCTGCTTAGCGCCTGCTCGACTAAGGGTTCAAAAAACCATTGGAAACCGCTAGGATTTTGCGATTTCCGTCTAAACCGCTCCGGCTCGGTTTTTACAGTTAGCGGTTTTTCGAATTTGAATTTGATGGATTTTTGAAAAATTTAAAAAAATTATTAAAAAATACGTAAAAAAATTAGATGAAAAATGAGGAATTATGATGGAGTAAGAAGTTAAAAAAAACTTGTTTAGCATGGTTTTAGTTAAAATCATGATTTTCAGTCAAACCGAACGGTTTACCGCGTAAACCGAGCGGTTACCGTCGAAAATCACGGGTTCTGATTCAAAATTTGGTTTGCAAACTTTGAAGCTTCGGGAGCAGTTACCGCGGTTTTCAGTCAAACCGAACGGTTTTCGATTCAAATCTGATTCAAGTAATTTGGACGGTTTTCCGAACGGTTACCACGGTAACCATTGGTGCGACGTCGGACGGTATCCGCGAACGAAACGGTAAGTTCAACCTTGCCTGCGAGGACGAGCAACGGTTCGACGACCTGCAGGTCATCGTCGCGGCCGCGTGCGACGGCCGGGCCTCTCTGATGCGTCTCATGGAGCATGATCGTGGGTACGTTCTCGAATGAATTCCTCCTTCGATTTGGCGAATAGTCACTTCAGGATTTCAAGTTGCTAACTGATTTCATCATGGACTGATCAAAACTAAATTAACGGAGCCATTCACATGTTCACTTGCATGGTGTTTAAAATCGCAATCGAACTAGTTAGATACTCAATCAGACTATCTGCTGTGATTGATTAATATTGTAACGAGTGTGTTTCCCATGCTTTTTAACTTGCACCGTGCAGAGAGGAAGCTCTCAAGGAGCTCATCAGGGTGGCTGCACCGTTTGAAGAACTGTGTGGCAAGATCATCGACCGCCTCTGGAATGACGGGATGAAGCTAGACAGCGATGGTCTGGTACTGCTTGGCCATTTCTTCAAACGTGCTGCCTGACGCATCTCCCTCTCGCTCGGTATGCACCACATAGCCCACAGCTTGGACTTTTTTTTTTTGGGTGGGGGGGGGGGGGGGGGGGGGGTTGGGAGGGGAGGCGTAATTGTAGACCAATTGTTCTGATGATGAACTCGAACTTGGACGAACACCAGGACCTCGAGGGCATCATCTTGTCGAATGTCAACTACCTCGCGACGAGCAAAGACAGGTGCAATTAAGCTGCTATATATAAACACCCTCATCCTGCCATACTTGTTCAGATCAACCATTTTAGTTTTGTCCAGTTGGAACGTCGATCGTGCCAGAATGAAACTAACAAATTAAAACCTCGTACCGTCGTACTACAGCAGGCACTTCTTGCAGCGACTCTTGTTCGGCAGGGATTCGCTCAAGGAGGCCATCGTGGGGCGCGTCTTGGAGAACCTCATGAAGTTGTCCCTGGACCGTTCGGGGAACTTTGTGGTACAGGCGTGCTTCCTCCAAACGGGATCCCTTCGCGTGCAGCTGCTGAAGCGTGTGCTCGATGCGTTCCTCCTAGGACTGGATGACCACCAGCTCCTGGTGCTGGTGACGGACTACTCTGCCACCCACGTCGTCCGCAACCTGCTGAATGCAGGCGCATACGTAATAAGCAACCTAATACGTAGTACTTACATCTTTTAATTTTTCACGTCATCATCGCAAGCACCTGGGCGAGGATCGGTACCTTATTACTGCTCTTGGCTACGTATTTGTTCTATGTTGTGCAGGCCTTCCCAGAGGAGACGAAGGCGCTGGCTCGACGGATCGAGTGGATGCAGCGTGCGCTCAGCGGACAGAGGTACACGAGCGCGATGATGAAGCTCGTCAAGGGCCTACTATTCGAGCAGCAGCAGCCGCGCTAGCCGGTTTGATCTGTTGACAACGTAACTGATGCGTGTATTAGTACTGAGTACTTGCGCGTCCCGATCTCTGTCCGTCTGTATTGTTGTAGCCCAGGAACGTGCACCAGGCCATGCGGCACTGCCCGTCATGTGTGTTTCTTCGCTCAGCCGGTGTTTGATCGATCGGTAGGAGATGTCAAAGGTTTCTAGGTTCTTTCCGATCGGATGAAGGATGTTGTGTCAGATTAATCGTTGTTACTTACATTGTCTAAGAACGTATATACTACTGGTTCCTGTTCTTATTCCTGTTTTTTTTTTCAAGCATCTCGTTCCCGTTCTACAAAAGAACTTCCTTTCCCTGCAGTAAACTGCTTTTTTTAAGACTCGCCTGCAGCTGCAGCAAAATGTTGCCTGCCGGCCGTGTTCGGACGCGGTGCTTAGCCGGACAGCGCAAGAGGACCGAAGTCAACAGCCAGAAAGTCGCGGCCCAGAATGTAGAATAGGCCCAGGTAACCCTAGCGAGCCTGATAACAACTCTGTCGCAGGATGATAGTACTTTAGAGCCGGACTCTACAACTCTTTCTTTCGTTCGTTCTTTTCTTCGCGTGGAAGCCGGGACCCTACAACGAGCCTCGATTTCTAATCGGACTCTGCTTCCAGAGCCGCTCCTCTCCATATATAAACGCGCCCGCGCGGCGTTCCCCTCCCAACAATCGATCCACCAGCCAGCGTGTCCTAAATCTCGACGCCATGGTGGATACAACCAAGCGGAGCGACGCCGCTGCCGCTGCCGCTGCCCCATCTAAGCTCGCCGCCATTGCCCCAACCAAGCCCGCCGCCGCCGATCTTGACGCCCGCTTCCGCGCCCTGATGTTTGAAGACCGTACCGCGATGCGCCGACCCCAGCCAGAGCCACGGCAGCAGGCGCCCGCTCCCACCGTGAGATCCGACGTGCGGCAACAGTTTGAGACGACGGTGAGGCAGTACTGGCCGCCCCAGCCGCGGAGCCGCGAAGTGGGAGAGAGCTCCGCGGCCGCCGAGTGCTACGCGTCGAGCTTGGGCACCCACGGAACTAGCAGCTCCTCGGCCTCGCACTATGGCGACAACAGCCCGCGCTGCAACGAAGTCGCCACAACGTCCTTCCCATGTGTGTCGAAGATGATCGCTGCGTCCCGCCCCTTGGCGCCGCCGCCGTCCATGCCGAGCACAAGCAACAATCCTTACCAGCCTTCGGCCAGCGCCTCTCAGCACGGCGCCTTCACCGCCGAGTGGGATCACAACGTCAGCCTCAACAATCCGTTCGCCTCCGCACCGCCAGCTGCGATGCCGGAGGGCCTTAGCCAAAACGGCAGCATCAACCTGTCTGCCTATCACGACCTCAGCCGCAATGGCAGCCTCAACTCGTCTGCCTACCATCAGGACCTCAGTCGCAACGGCAGCCTTAACCCGTCTGGCTATCAGGACCTCAGCCACAACGGCAGCATCAACCTGTCTGCCTATCACGACCACAACCGCAACGGCATCATCGACCTGTCTACCTATCAGGACTTCAACCGCGACGGCAGCCTCAACCCGTCTGCCTATCATCAGGACCTCAGCCACAACGGCAGCGTCAACCCGTCTGCCTATCAAGACCTGAGCCACAACGACAGCCTCAACCTGTCTGCCTATCATGATCTCAGCCACAGCGGCAGCCTCTACCCGTCTGCCTATCAGCTCAGCACCCCTGCGGCGCGGCATGCCAATGCCAGCACGGACCTGCCGTACCCACCCGCCTTTGAGAGCGGGCTGCACGCGACCCAGGCGGTAGGCAACCATCCGTGGGCCGTCCAACGCTTCTCGACGCTGGAGGAGGTCCGGTCCAGCCTGCGCGGAGTCCCGATGCACTACGCGCTCGCGACCTGCCCGCAGACCTCGGCGCTCGTGGTCCTCCTGCTGCAGGAGGGCAGCGAGGAGGTGCGCCGGAGCGTGCTTTACGGGGTCAGGACCGCCCTGCCCAGAGTCGTGGACAGCAGGGAGGGGCTCGACGTGCTCCGTGCGCTGATCGGCGCCTGCTGTCGGTTCGACGAGTTACACGACATCGTCCTCGCCCTGTGCAGCAGCAAGAAGAAGAAGAAGAAGAGCGTTCTCACGGACGTCATGAATCATAATAACGGGTACTATACTAATTCTTATACCAAACCTTTTTCAGCTCACCGATGCCCTTGGTTTGGTTTGATTTGATTATACAAGTAAAGTAATCCAACAACTCGTGTGTGCAGGGTGTCGGCTCTGATGGACCTCATCGCGGCGGTGGCGCCGTACCCCCATCTCAGCTCCGCGCTCGTCCTCTGGTTCCTCACGGATGGCCTGTATACCTACCACAAATGCGCGGATCTGGTTCGGCAATGCTTCGACATGATGCCTTACGACGACTGCTGCTCGGTATGCATACCACCGATCGACACCCCTTACCTGACTCGATCTGATGCACAAATGCATGGCATATATATACTGATCGATGGATGGATCTGCTTATTAATAACTTGAATGTTTTGTTCTATTAGTATATGGTCCTGTTCGCTAGATGCAACGTCAATAAGTTGCTCATGTCGTCGTACGGTTCAATGTTCCTTGGAGAGTGCTACAAGAACGCAAAGAAGGGCGAGTTCGGCTTCCTCGAGGGCGCCCTCCCAGATCACGTCTGCAGGCTCGCCATGGGCCAGTACAGGTGACACCTCACCTCCTCCTACATACATCTGATCTAGTACTAGTATTTCATACTTCATCCAGTTCCAGTTCCAGTTCCAGTAGTGATGATTTTCACTAACGAGAATGAACGCTCTTACCGCCCGCGCTTGTGCAGCAACTACTTCCTGCAGCAAGTCCTGGAGTACGGCAGCAGCTCTCTCAAGGAGCGCATCGCCGAGCGCGTCGCGGCGGACGTCGTGACCCTGTCCTTGGACAAGTTCGGGAGCTACGTGGTGGAGGCCTGCCTCCATCCGACGCGCTCGCTCCGGCCGTTGCAGCACGTGCTCGCGGTGTTCCTGGACCTGCCTAGCGTGCTGCTCGGCGACCTGGTGCGGGACGACCACGCCAATTACGTCGTCAAAGCGCTGCTCGCGGCGTGCCTGAATGTAAGTACTCTTCCAGGAACACGTTGATTCGACGCGCGGCGACCGTTTGCTTTACTGCATCGTTTGTCTGTTTAATTATGCAGGACTTCCCGAGGGAAGCGGAGGTGCTGGCGCGGAGGATCGAGGCGCTGCCGGCGGAGGTGCGGGAGGATCTGCACGCGCAGCAGGTGACGCGGTTCATCAAGAAGAATTTCTCCAAGGGGCGCGTTTACTAGCCAGCCGATCCGTTTTGTTCTGTAGTACTACTAAGTACTAGCTCTATTGTTCGTCCCAGGTCGTAGTAGTATCTGTTTGTGATTATGTGGCACTCCGTTCATTACGAGTGTCAGTGTGTGTCGTCGGTCCAGCTTGCGTGTTTGTTTTAACGTTTGCAGTTTTATTAGGCTGCTACCATGTTTTGTACTTATGGCTTGATCTCATCGTTCGTAAGAAACGCATTCCCCCCCCCCCCCCCCCCCCCCCCCCCCCCCCCCCCCCTTTTGATTCGATCACTTGCATTTACTTGAACGACAGTATATTGCCGAATCATACATGTATGAAGAATATCCCCTTTTTGACGTGATATTGTGAATAGGAGTAGATGGTATCACTATGATGATGATATCGAGGGTTTCTTGTAAAATCAGGTTTCATTACACCTACGAAAACCCACAATTTACTCAACCTAAACATCGCTATATAACCACGGCTGCCCTTTCTTCAGTAATTTCATCACATAAAGAAACTATGGACACCGATCACTCCGCTTATTCCTCCTCCCCGTTCGGTGGCTCCGCCTCCAACAATGTATCGGGCACCGCCTCTTCTTCCAGGTCGAGCAGCTCGAGCCAGCAGCCGGTGGGCGACTTGGATGCCGGCGGCGGCGCAGGCCTGCGTGCCCTGATCCGGCGCGTCAAGGAGCGCGGTGTCGATCAGGAGATCCTCCACGACGTCACGCGCAACCTCGTGGCCCTGTCCACGCACTGGCTAGGCAGCTACGCCGTCGAGGCCTACATCCTCGGATGCCGGTGGACCTCGAGCTCGCCGGGCTGGTCCAGGACGAGTACGGCAGCTGAGTGCTCCGGAGGTTCCTGCAAAGCGTCGCCAAAGACGTACGTCCTCTGACTGTCGCATGAGTCCCAGTTGTTTGGGAAGATATGGCAGGTTTTAGTGGTTTCACCTCCCTCTGTGCAGGATTTCGAGGACCAGGAACAGCCCCGCGAGTTGGCGCATAGGATCCAGCAGTTGCCGGAGGCGGTTTTGGAAGACACACGCCAAGAAGACTGTCAAGGCGATCAGGAGGATGTTCACCCGTCGGGATGATTGACCGGTGGTAGTGGACGTCTACGGATCCGGACACCAGGCCTTTAGTATTTGTCTAATCAGGTTTTAGTCTTTTAGTTGTAGCTCCCATTAAAAGGATCAGAGACTACACCCTGCTGCAGTTCAGAAAATGTAATCAGCAATAGGCATTATGTTTGGTTATCGCACACTTTCATACCATCATTTTTCCAAGCATTGATAGTTTGTTTCTTATGGTCTATCTCCTTTCGATACACACTTCAGTACCATCGTTATACTTCTAACATAACAGCAAATCAAGTTTATCACAGTACTGCCATCAGAATGGCAATGGAGAAGTGTCTACGGTAGAGCTTGAAAGCTTAACAAACTACAGAATAAAGATCACCATCCAACCAGACCACAGCGATACAAATTTGCTTGCGGTGTGTCCACAACTCCATACCAAGTCACGAGGATCTCAAAACCTGAGCAAGCTTTTCCATATGGTCAAAATTACGTTGGAGTTCCTACCTAATTCATTGGGTAACCATACGTTTGGTTCAGAAATATATGAATAAGACCTAAGTGTTTGTCCGTAGATTTTCTAGTCATAAGAGTCTACCAAATGAGTAGTATGTATAGCAGTACTCTATTCATTTCCATTTCCTTTGCAATAGAAGCAACATTTGTACCAACGAATATTTAACATTTACAAACCGACCAGGAGCACGGCTTCAAATCTGAACATTCAAGGTCACCGGTTTCAGGTACTCCTTTATTTAGGATCATAAGTCGACATATTGGATAAAGAATAGCTGTAGGATGACCCCTTCTTATCTGATGGTCGGGAGACTGCCTTGAGGGGATCTCCAGAATAAAGCTTTGACCTTGATGATGTACATGCACCGGGAACATTCTGAGCAGTTGGTCCATGAGCTAGAGAGCCGGATCCATGTGGCCTGGAGGATGCTACTCCACAGAAATCTGCCAATCCACCATACCGAGTCCGAACAACGGGTGCAACAGGGACCTGGTTGTGGGGGGCAACTGGACGATGGCTCCCAACAAGTAGCTGCGGTACCGGAGCGATTGCAGTTTTCTGGGTTAAAGCTGTTTTGTATTGATTTGGTCCTCGTACTGGATAGATGCTCTGGCCTGAAGAATTTTGCACCACTTTATCTAGCTTGGGTCGCTTAGTAGGCTGCATCATCTGTTGTAACTTCTGCTGCTGCTGAATGCTCTCACTCACTTTTTGAGCAGCCGCAGTGGCTGCAGCAGCAGCTCGCTTCCTCTCAGCACTTTGCTGCTCCAACTGTGCCATTCGCTTGTTAGCTTCTTCCAAAACAGGCAATTCTTCTAGACTATGTTCCTTAATGAACTTTTGCAGTGTTCCGAGCATCGTACGCTCTTTTGCATCAGCTGCATTCTGCCACAACAGCAACCACCAAAGTGCAAAAATAAATTAGAAAATAAGGATTGGTTCTACAACCTTTAACAAACAATATTCATAATAAACAATAGTGCAGCAGACATGTACCTGAGATGCTTGATCATCTCCCCTGATCCGGATTAATTTCCCAGCTAATGCAGCAGCACTAATATATGACCTCAGAACAGGTAACAAGGGATATTTGTCCGCTAAATTAAGAGCTCGAATGAATTTGACCACCTCCAGCTGTTTGCCTTTGTGTATCATTTTCTCAATGAGAACTAGTGCAAAGAAAAAGCATGTTAACGTTTTTTAGATTACCTAGAAGAACAGTTAAGAACATTAAGAGTCCAAAAAGTAACAATATTTGCAACAATTTTTTAAAACTTCAAACACAGAGCTAATTTGGGAAGGCTGAAGAGAGAACGGATGCACAACATAATAAACTAAAGAACAGAGATCATCATTGTGATGAAATTTTCTTAAGAAGTATTTCTGTTTATTTCTAAAAAATTCTGCCTCCTGAGAGAAGAATGCCAAAATCTGCCTAAAGCCCTAAACTACCCTCGAAGCGAAATTTGTACATATGGGTTCCAACGTCCCCACTAACAAGTTCTGGGTGTTGCAATGTCTCAAGAATTCATCAAAAGGTTTATATGCCGGACACATAAAGTTAATTGAATCTGTAAAAAAAATCAGATAAAGTTAAGTAATAGTTCGGGGTATTATTAAATAAATATCACTGGAACAAGTCAAACTTAAGATTCAAAGGACATGTATATATGAATCAGGTGTATAGGAACAACAACAACAACAACCAAGCCTTTTAGTCCCAAACAAGTTGGGGTAGGCATGTATAGGAGTAACAAATCTAAGTCTTTTTTTTAACAAAATTACTTACAGATCCTTTGAATAATTATATTTCAGACTTAACAACTTGGCCAGTGCACTAATATAGTGCTACATGTCACTTTGATTTAATCCCAAGATATTTTATATTCTGTATACAAGAAAATCATAAATTGGCAAAGACATATAAGCTACAGATTGTTATACAGTGTTACAACTAGGCGTAGGTCGGTCAATATGCCTGGAAACCTCTCTTTCATGGTTTCTGAACAGTTCTGTCATCAGGACATTTCCCATGCTTTGGAGATGGAAATGCAGAAGCAAAGCAATTCTAAAGTAGTGGTCCAGAAGAATAAGTACGCATAAATAACCACATTGTATAAGTACTCCCAAAATATCACTGAATTCAACATAAAAAAGACTACAGTCATACACTATAAGCATCATTCTGAAGACATGAATCTTGACACTAGATAGGTGAGCTCGGACGTGCTTGCAAAATTCATCACATAAACAATGCCAAAATGCCAGAGCTAAGCATTTAATAGAACGCAATGGAACCAACAAATAAAGTAAATGAGGCGTACCTGGCATGTGCTGGTCGAGATCGAGCCCAAGGCCAACAAACGCATCAACAGCGCGCTCCCGGCTCGCGATAGACACAACCAGATCGAGCACCTCACTGGCACCGCCAACATCCTCCACCAGCCCAAACACCCCGACAAGAAGCAGGAAGGCGAATGTCTCCTGCTTAAAAACCACCTCCGTTCCGATCCTCTTGCCTCGCTTCCAGTCGGCCGCGACAGCTCTGGCTTCCTCGCGCGCCTCCGGCGACGGTTTAACCCCAATCCCGCGCATCCGGTCGAGCAGGCCGACGAGTAGGCGGCAGGACACCTTGACGTCCGCCTCGGTCCTGGCCTCCTCAGGAGGAGCGCGGCAGAACCCAGCGGCCGCGGAGAGGACCAGGAGCCCCGGGTCGGGCGCCACGAGGAGGGCCGGGTCGAGCGCGCGCGCGGGCTCCTTGAGCTCGTCCCTGTGCTCAATGAGGTGCGCGCGTAGCCCGGCTCCGTCCATCGCGGAGCACAGAAGCTCGAGCTCGGAGAAGCCGGCGAGGCGAGAGGCGAGGGCGGAGTCGAGGCCGACAGCCTCCGATTCGAGGGCGCGCCACGCCGCGGTGAAGGCGGCGAGGGCGTCGGAATAGGTCTGGAGGGAGGCGATCGCAGCGGGGATGGGCGCCGCGTTGGCCATGGCTGCCGCCGCGGCCCGCGGCAGCAGAACCCTATCAACCAGTGGCGTGTGCTCCGGTGGGAGGGAAGCTGTCGGCATGGAGCCGCCCCCTTTCTTCTCCGTTCAGGCTTGAGACTTTTATTTTTTTTTTTCTGGAGCGGATTCAGGCTTGAGACTTGAGAGCAACCTTGGAAGACGGAATGAGAACTGGTAGAGGGGGGCCCATGTCGAGCAAACTCCCGCTCGCGTAGAAGCCCACCATTCCGACATGGGCCTACTGAAAATATTAGCCCAAAACAAAATCACCGTCCACGTCAGCAAATCCTCACCCAAAATTATCAAGAAAAAAAACAAACGATTTTAATTTAAAAAAAATCATTCTACCCGATTTTATAATTAAGAGAGATAAAAAAGACAATGGTTCAAAAGTGGAGTTAGAGTTCAAAATACGTAGGTCATTTATACTGAAAATTCAAATTAGAGTGCTTACGAGAGACATTCCTTAATTCCTATTATCAATAAAGAGAAGCGTGCATGTGTGTACTTGATCGACGAAGCTATTATATGGGATGGCTATATATGCACGTAATTTTGCACGCATGGATGATTCCCTTACCCCAACTGCCAACTACTGCTGCTAGTACAGTTGACTTTGGAACAATTCATCTTATTTAAAAAATATAAAAAAATATTAAATATTTTATTAGAATTTAATTTATTATTAATTTTTTAAATTTACATATTTGAACTAATTTTTTAAATAAATCAAGCAGTTGAAAAGTTTTTTATTAAAATTAATGGCTATAATTTAAAAAGAAAAGAGGGAGTATCATTTTGCGGACAACGAAATCTGTCAATCCAATTAATTTACATGGCCCGCCGTGGAGGATTCCGCTGTCCCCGCTCGTTCCAATCCAATCCAATCAACCGCGCAGGCCCAGCAAATTTGCGACAGCTAGCCGCAATCGACGTCTTTCGCAGTCGTGTATTGTCCGCGCGTCCTTATACGCGGCCCAATGACTCGCAAGTTTCGTGAGAACTACAGTACAAGTGTGCCTGTACTGTAATTCACTCGTTTCATCAGACACGATTTGGCTCGAAAAAATAAGAAAGACAAAAACAAACATATGGTGATGGAAAAGGGAACACCAGAGCAATTTATATTATTATATGTGCGCACGATGGCAACCGGCTATCTCCCGGCTACAACCAACACTACGTTCGCGTGCATCACGCGTGTACTCCTTTCGTACCTAATCTTACGTCGAGCAAGGGAACTTGCGGCGTGCATCACGTGCATCCACATGTTACCATCTGGTTCTGAATTAATATTTGATAAAGTTAATTTTTATTAAAAAAATTAACCGATCAACTTCAAATACTTCTCAAAAGAAAATATTATTTTCTTAAAACCGATCTGCAATTGCTGGTTGCTCGCCTTGTTGCATATTTGTAAGCCAACAAAAAACCTTTAAACGGATTATACATAAGGCCTCCTTTGTTTCCTCCGAATTGTGAAATCTAAACTATGAAACAAATGATTTAGCCCCTCTTTGTTTTCCTCCAAATTATGGAATCCAGATTTCATAATATGAGCCTCCAGATTTCATAATCTCACAATTTAGATTGAGACACCTTTTGTTAGATCGTGGCATCAATATTTACTCTTTTGTCACTAAGACTCACGTGACATGACACTAGCTAGATTTTGAAATCTAGATAAACAAATACTCCCTCACATTTTGTACTTCAGATTATAAAATCTCAGATTACCCAATTTACAATCCAGAATCTAAATTCCACAATCTAAAGCTGAAACAAAGGGAGTCTTAGATTATGAAATCAAATCTCACAATCTGAGGTTCCAGATTTCATAATTTCACAATTCAGAATGATGCAACTTTTGTTAGACTGTGGCACAAATATTCACGCTTTTGCCATTAAGGCCCATTTGACATGACTGTAGCTGGATTGTGGAATCTAGAAACGAACACCCCCTTAGATTTTGTCCTCCAAATTTTACAATCTTAGATTTCACAATCTACAATTAACAATCTAAAGCCCTACTTGCCCCAAAGTCAAGAAATTATTCAGCGCAGTCACAAGCATGAGAGACTTATTTTAGATCGATCAAAACCAACCATATATGTTTGTTTCTTTTCTTTTCTTTTGGAACAATGGACAATGACAATATTGAAAGACCAGATAGACTAACTCTCTTATATCGGTGTGTGGGAACACATATTACTTTACGCACAAGTTTCATTCTATCTTTTGAAGTGATCTCTCACCGGCTTCTGCTGGTATGTAGTGATGAGATGTACTCTTTATGTTCATAAATATTTGATGCCGTTAACTTCTCACATGGACTCTGACCATTCATCTTATTTCAAAAAATAGTTCAAATGCATCCATAATTTTTAGTTGTGGTTAAAGAATTCTTAGTGATAAACCAAATTATAATAAATATATTATTTTAATCATAATTTTTTAAATAAGACGAATAATCAAAGTTCATGTAAGAAGTCAACGACGTCAAATATTTATGAAAGGGGGGAGTATATCTCAAACACTACGTACCAGGCAATGACGTTTTCTTTCTTTTGATATGCATATATTAACCATAATTTGTAGTCCTTACATATATATATATATATATATATTCCCCAGCAGGTAGCTACAACATATCGTTTTTGCTATTTATATGGGAAGATAATAAATATTGCCAGCGACATATTGTGCATGCATTGTTGTTTTAAATTAGTTTATTTTATGAAATGCATTGTGGCGTATACTCCACCACACACATGCATCGTCCTATCCTCCCCCTGCAATCAGGATTATCAGGTGACCGTGCACACACGCAGTGCCTGTATGCCTATATAAATGCACTCACACGGTCAGCAAGAGTGCCAAGAAGAAGCTGAGAGAGCATAGCTAGGGTACGGTTGTCTGTCGATAGGAGAGGAACAAAATGAAGGCCCCCTCCATCGTCGTTGCTCTACTAGCAGCTGTGCTGCTTGCCTCCCTCACCGACGCCTACAGTAGTCCTAGGGTCATCATCGTCGGAGCCGGCATGTCCGGTAGTTAAACTCACAAATGGACGACGTGCTTTATTTTCGGGTTGATCATGCCCCTCGCTCTCTCGTCCATCATCTCATCTGATTCTCATGAAAAACACATTCTTTTCATATATTATTTGCATGCAAACACACATATATAGCATATATATGCTAGTATTGCATGTACATATATATACGCCATACGTGTTATCTTTCTAATTTAACGACGAACGAAGAAATATTATTAATAACTTTCTGTTGTGATGACACGCGCAGGAATCTCGGCGGGGAAGCGGCTCTGGGACGCCGGCATCCGGGACCTGCTGATCCTGGAGGCGACGGAGCGCGTCGGCGGGCGGATGCACAAGCACAACTTTGGCGGCATCAACGTGGAGATTGGCGCCAACTGGGTGGAGGGCATCGGCGGCGACAAGATCAACCCCATCTGGCCCATCGTCAACTCCACGCTCAAGCTCAGGAACTTCCCATCAGACTTTGACAGCGTCGTCGGAAACGTATACAAGGAGAAGTAAGTATCTATATATATACTCGTATGTGACTAGCTATATAATACTAAACAAACATGCGAACACATCTATCTCATCACGTGTACGTGAGCAGGAAGAACATACATTGCAGGCATGCAGTGATCGATCGACCAGCTAGCTGGATCGGAACTAGTATACAACAACGAAGAATAATTTCAACTATTCATCACAGATCTCAGTTTACATATCGTAACAAATCCAGAATAACCTCCTGTTCCTAGTCCTAGCTTCTATATTATAAGCTGATGAATTATATAATTTGGATGAGACACAAACATGGCCTAGTTAAATTATCGACGGACACACAGAACCCTCACAAAATAATAATAATAATAATAATAATAATAATAATAATAATAATAATAATAATAATAATAATAAAGAGGACAGGCTAGGCAGCAACAAAGTGTACTGCATGCTATATCGACGGACGGTAATAATCATTAACTGGCAACCAATGTCGAAGAACATATGAACACGCGTGTGTGTGTAGTCCTCTGAGTTACCATTACTACTGAAAATTACACATATATTTTTTGCTAAAAACATATGACTCACCAGTACTGGCCAATAATGCGTGATGATGACAATTTGATGCTAATTAACACAATTGATGAATGACACGTGATTGATAACGATGTGCGCCGTGTTCCACAAGGAAACGGAAACAGAAAACAGAAGAAGTATTTCACCGAGAAAACGGAAACGGAAGAAGTACGAGAATTGTTTTTGCTTCCTTTTGTGAGGGGGAGGCAAGTATGAGAATATATTACATGCAACAGAGAAACAATGGACACTATACTACTACTCTTTTTTTAAAATTATATATATATATATAATTTTTTGAAAGAAAAAAACATTATTTCTTTACATCCTTAACTTAACTTGCAGCGGCGGTCTGTACGATGAGGACTATGTGCAGAAGAGAATGGATCGTGCGTATGAGGTGGGTGATCAGGGCGGTGAACTTGCTAAAATGATGGACCCCAGTGGCAAGGACGACATCTCCATATTGGCCATGCAACGGCTGTTCGATCAGTGCGTTTTATTAACACACTAGCTTTTTTTAGAACAATTAGCATATTGTGTGCCAATCACGCTCTGTTATATGTATTGTGTTGATCGCCCTGTGTGCATATGCAGCCAACCTAACGGTCCGGCGACGCCGCTGGACATGGTGCTGGACTACTTCATCTACGACTACGAGTTCTGCGAGCCGCCGCGCGTGACCAGCCTGCAGAACACCAATCCGACGGCGACCAACGCCGACTTCGGCGACGGCAACAACTTCGTCGCCGACCAGCGGGGCTTCGAGTCCATCATACACTACGTCGGCAGCAGTTACCTCAATACCGACAATAGGGGCAACATCGTGGATCGCAGGGTCTTGCTGAATAAGGTTAATTAATTAACAGCGCCCTGAATCAAATATTAGTAACATTATTAATTAGTGCTCATCGAGCGAGCGTCGAAACGACAGAAATAACCTCAACCTTAACATGTCTCGTTCGTTGGACATGTGTACACGCGCGCGCTGCAGGTGGTGCGGCAGATCGCCTACAACGAAAACGGCGTCGTCGTGAAGACGGAGGACGGCTCGTCGTACCGCGGCGACTACGTGATGGTCTCCACCAGCCTGGGCGTCCTGCAGAGCGACCTCATTGAGTTCCAGCCCAAACTGCCCGTCAGTGCTCTCTACCATAGCTCTGCTTTTGAATAATTCCGCTCCATTTAAATCCAAATTAACACAAAATCAATTGTCAGTTCTGGAAGACCGTTGCCATCTACCGGTTCGACATGGGCGTGTACACCAAGATCTTCCTCAAGTTCCCGAGGCGGTTCTGGCCCGTGGGCAAGGGCAAGCAGTTCTTCGTGTACGCGAGCAGCCGGCGCGGCTACTACGGGATGTGGCAGTCGTTCGAGAGGGAGTACCCGGGCGCCAACGTCCTCATGGTCACCGTCACCGACGACGAGGCGCGGCGGATCGAGCGGCAGCCGAACAACGCGACGGCGGCGGAGGCCGTGGCGGTGCTGCGGAAGATGTTCCTCGGCGTCGACGTGCCCAACGCCACGGACATCTACGTGCCCAGGTGGTGGTCCAACCGCTTCTTCAAGGGGGCGTACTCCAACTGGCCCGTCGGCGTCAACCGATACGAATACGACCAGCTCAGGGTAACTACTTACTAACTAGTAGCAGGACTTTGTGCTAAAGAAAAAAACAACAACAACAAAAACTAGTAGTAGGACTGAAAGATAAGGCGAACCAGTTGACAGCGTGCTGATGATGTTTGTTTCTGTGACGATCGACAGGCGCCGGTTGGTAGGGTTTACTTCACTGGTGAACACACCAGCGAGCACTACAATGGCTACGTCCATGGCTCATACCTTGCAGGTGTCAAATCTCGCCTGTCGTCAACATTAATTTCACTGACGCTAATTATTACGTAATGCAAAGTTGACACATACTACACGGCATGTTGTTTTCAGGTATTGACTCAGCAGATATTCTGATCGACCGCTTCTTCAAGAACAAAGAGTTCAAGGTCCGCGACAAGTATGACGCCCAGCTGGTTGCAGAGGTAATTAAACTGTTACGGCTAAGTTTGGCGTCGGCGCAGTAAAGCATTTTTTTTTTCTGTCTAGAAATACTCACAACCTCTGGATTCGCTTTTCTCTACAGGCAAAATGAGCGATGCATGTCCATGTCGCGCCTCAAAACAGAAGTATTCTGTGAAAGGCTTTTATTTTTTTTTGGTGGCATTTAAGGCTTCCTGGTACTCATGTGTTCGATCCCTTGTCAGTATGCTTGTTTTTGGAGGAAGTTGGTTTGTTGTTCACATCCGCTGTAGTGTTCTGAATGCCTGACTAGCTATATACTGCAGCGTTCCTGTGATGTACATTCCGCTAATCGAATAAAAGTGCGCCCAGCAAAAGCTACTGTGTGTTTGAACTTGCAGTGGATCATCACCTTTCTCACCATCTCTGTTTGATCGAACTTGCTCTCGTTAACATTTTGTACTAGTAAAAGGGGGATCAAGACACATGCGCAAACTGTCTTGCTACACATGTTTCATACGCATCCGCTATATGTTCATTTTGGAAGCAGAGGTCGGGCCATTATATAAAAATATTGGTGATGCCCTGATCATGAGTATAACGACATCAAGCAAACATTTGGGGGAAAAAAAGGTTGTATCCTTGGCTGAAAAATAGAACAAAACAGAAGTGTCCAACCCCCAGGATTTCTTCTGATAACGTTTAGGACACATAAAATTTGCAATATGTGGATCATCAAGAGAAAAAGCAGAGGGAGTGCACAGGATATCTGAAAAATAATACATAGCTATACAGATGGTCATCTTCTTTCCAAATCAGCTGGACACATATACAAGACCGATTGCATCAAACCATCATTTCTCACCCTCTGCACACAGCCTCCAAATCAGCAGCACACATACACATGATTGTATCAGGTTCTTGATATACCAGTGCATCAATGGTGTCATGATCCTGCTTATAGTTAGCATGAGTATCCAGTGTTCAGCTTCAAAACATTTCATGGAAAGCTGCAACTGACAAGAGACATGAATAGCTATATTAGCTAGTATAAGAAATTGAAGGATTTCACAAAGAAATTAAAGGATTTCACAAAAACATCAAGACAAACTCGAGAGCAGCATTAGTTTCATGACACTATATTCATTTACAAGTGCTGACACATTGGGTGAGTCTACAACTCTGAGACAGATTATTCAGAAACTGTCTTATTTTTTAACTAAGAACAACACAGTTAGCAACACCAAGAATGAGTGCTAGAAGCACACTGGCAACAGAAATTATGTCCGTATATTCCACCCTACCAGGCTGATAAACTTGAACTGTATATATACGAGATTACAACTAGGACACCACACATAGAAAAGTTAGAAGAAGGCCCGGCTTCCATAAAACACCCTAGAATTCTTTGATGGAGATGAGGATGGCTTCTCAGTTGTAGTGGATTCTGTGTCTTCATTTGAGGGGCTCATATTCTCAGAATCCAATGGAAGCTTCATTTTTGCAAGAGATTCTGTGAATTGTTGCATGCTCTTCATGTACATGTCAACTATGTCCTGTTGGACAACTGACTCCTCCGGCTGAATGTTAATGCTGATCACAGGTTTGACAACTTCATCCCTGGATGGTGGCTCTGATGAATCTGCCTCACCATCAGTAACACCTTGGCTTTTCTCTCTCTGGCTTTGCGTTTCAGACATTTCAATTGTGGTTTCTGACGGTTCAGAAGTTGGCTCAGAAACTAATTGTCGTGTTGCAGAGAGGGCAGCAGAGGAGCTTGTGGTTGAGACACAACTGAGCGGACTTTCATCCCGGTATTCTTCCAGCTTATCAGTACGGATTGCAGCACCAGGAACTGCTCCACCTGATTCCAGCAACTTGCTGGTCTCAGCTTTTATCGGGTTTGCAGCATGTGAAGAACCCATCTCGAGATATTTTGAGACCATAATTTCATTCTCATTCACCACATTTAAGTCTGGGAATTCAATCTTTTCAAGCTCAGAAGGAACCACACTATCTTTTCCAGAATCAGCTATGCTTGACACCAACTTATTGGGTGATGTGATAATGACTACATCTGGGGAACAACCAATATATGACAAGGACAGCTGCACGAATCCAGCTGGTGTGTGGAACAGGTCAGTAGATGACAAGGAGAACTCCTGGACCAGCTTTTCATGACCCATTACAATGTCTGCCAGAGGAATAACAGCAAAGCCAAGGAGCTGATCCTCCAGGTAGTTCCTAATCCTGCTTAACATCCATATCTCGCACTTGAGTGAAGCATCCACATTATGCACATTGAGGCGCAGGTTCTCTTCAAAAACAGGGTTGCGGCCAGCAGCATTAATCACCTTGGTTGAGCATGAAACATCAGGGTCACTTGTGAGGCACAGCTTTGCATATACATCCTGCTTGTGGTAGATACAGATGTTGTGGATATCTCGTGCCTGGTGGACAAACACATCCAAGTAGCCAATCAATTGACCTTTGCTGGCAGTCTCACCAACAAAGTTGGTGGCCTTCTGAGCGATTATCTCAGTGTTCAGCATAGGTGGGTCAGATACAAGACCATTTTGGCAAGCAGCCATTGCAGGTCTGCAAGTCTGCATTCAGCACAGAAAAGGAAATGTGTTTGATTTAATAATGCTAAATGAAAAAAAAAAAGTGTGAACGAATACACACTTCAGGCTAAGTCAAGCCGAATACAAAAGCTTGCTTTAGATACTTGACTAAAACGACTAAGTCTTACGTAGGAGCATCTCCAACGGATACTTAAAGTAGAGTACCTAAAACATTTCTTAGGTAGTTGCTAAATTAGTATTGGAAAGAAGTACTCATGGTCAACTGTTCCCAATTTGTAGTTTCTAAACATTTTTTAAATACGAAAAACAGACTGCACCAACAATAGCAACACAGAAAACCATGGAAGAGCAGCAAATCTACACCAGTGGAGCGAAGCGCCGCCTTGAAGTCGCCAAGGAGCAGACCCATGCGACCAAGGCAGAGCGACACCCAGCTACCGAGCACCTCACGAATGCCAGCGTGCCCTCTCGTTGCCACCACACAGCCAAGGAGAAGATACACACGGCCAAGTCAGAGAGACGACAGCGATGCTGAAGCAGCAGCACATGGCGACGGTGAACTTGAACAAGCAGCGCACACCACACAGCGATGGCAAGGTCATGTTCCAGACCACCACGCGTGCATGGCAGCGTGATACCCTAGCTCCATCTACATATGGTTACTCTAAAAAATGGTATTGGGGAAAAGTAAATTTGGGTAGGTCATTTAGGTACCTGCTAGAGTCTGATTTTTCTAATAGATACCTAATTAAGGTTTGGGAAGCCTATTAGCTATCTGATTTTTCTAAGGAGGCAACTTTGTGTCACATTTATTAAACACATGTCTATCAAGTATAGTAAAACTGAAAGCAAAGTGCTCACTACTTATATTTCAGAACGAAGGAGTCAAGTCACCCTGAGCCCTGACTACTTTCAAATCAGAAAGATAACTGAGTGACATTAAAAAAAATGGGCAAGCGACCTAAAGGAAATTAGCACAGAGATCCGCAGTAACAGTAAAGCCTCAATCTTCTTCTTCTTCTTCTTTTGTTGTGAGAGTAAAGCCTCAATCTTCTAGTGATATGAAGGAAACTGTATGGGTTTGCTCTGAAACACGAAAAGAAGGTGGATGCCAACTAATTGTGGACACGAACGGAGCTAATAATCAGTCTACAAAGGCAAGAGCCTAATTATTTGACCCAGGATTTAGAGCTCAAAGACGAGTAGAAGAAGAAAGTGAACTGAATGGAGCACACATTTCAGACGCGGACCGACCAATAGAGCAACAGGGAGATCCATTCCCCTCCCCTTGCCACTGAGATTGTCCTGTCCCGGTCGCCGTACACAGCTGCCGCCGCGCAGGGATCGACCCATCCCCGCTAGATCCAACCTACATGTCAACTACAGAAGGAGGGAGGAGGATTCGACGTCGAGCTCAGCGCTTACCATCCGTCGAAGCTGGACGAGGAAGGGAACCCGTGATCAGCCCTTGGCCGACGGCGGTGAGGTCCGGTGACTGACGATCCCCTCCGCTGCGCCTGCGCGCCAATTAGAGAGGCGGAGAGAGAGAGAGGAGTGCGAGCGTGGACTGGAGAGTGGAGACACAGGCGAGCAGAAGGCACGCAGCACACTTCAGTCGTTGCAACGAGAAAAGCTTTGACAAAGTGCCTTTGTTGCAGTCCACCTCACCGTGTGAACAAGTTAGAGCGGCCCAGCCAAAAAGTGCTGACCAATGAATCAACTCCATAGCTAAACGTGGGTTTAGCCAATGTAAGCGCACATCTCAGGACACGAAAAACATCACCGTCATCTAGATAAAAACAAAAGCTTAATACTCCCTCTGTCCCACAATATAAATATTTTAAAGATTAATTAGAGTCTTCTTCAATTTTAATCATTAATAATTTAAAAGTTATAATATTTAATTATGTATAAATTACATTATTGATTAATTAAAAGACTATAATAATATATAATTATTTATATTTAAGATAATTTATTTTTATAAATATTTATGATCAAAGTTGAAATTATTTCATTTTAACCAAACCTAAAAATATTTATATTATGAGACAGAGGGAGTACGTCCATGAAATTATGTTTATCGGGTCCAAAAGGAAGGACGCGAGCAGGATCAAACAAAACACCACCCTGTCCTCGTAGTATTCTTCTGTATGGATCTGTTCTTGTACGTTGGCTGCCACAGTAATTGAGGTCTAGGCAAACACAGACACACAGGACAGTAAGGTTCTCTTCGCTATACTACTTGTGAGTAATAAGCGTTCTTGGACCGTATAAGAACAGAGAGATTTCAGCGGCTGCGTAATAGTACATCTTACAACAGCTTGTTGAACCTCGTTCCATTATCGAAAAAAAAAGCAGAGAGATTTTGGGTTGGACAAGTAAAGTCAAAGATATACTACTAACTTATACATGATCGTGATCCTATATAGAAAACAGGAAAAACAGAGAGAGAAAAAAATGACAGTGTTGTCGATCCTCGTCAATCCGACACACAGAACATTGACGCCTTGGACGTTGATTTCACTTGGCCCGGCGTTCCTGCCGGCAGCCAACGTAGGCTCTGCATCGGCAAGGACGAGAAGAACGATACACGCGCCGTACGTCGAAGAAGGAGCTGAGGAGGTGTTTACTCTTCAGGCTAGAAGGCGGGTGCCCTGTCCTTGCCGACGACGACGTTCTCGACCTCCCTCCTCATCCGCTTCTCCTCGTGCTGCCTCCTGCAGAAAACGACCCACGCGTTGACCTCGAGCGCGACGCAGGTGCCGACGAGCGTGGCGAGAGCCATGCAGTACCCGAGCTTCCAGTAGGACGCGCCGAGGCCCATGGCCTCGAAGCCCTGGAACACGTTGACGACCCCGACGACGACGCAGCCGTAGCCGAGCAGGTGGTGGTACGACTTCCAGTACTTGCGGTACCGGTTGGTGGTCTTGGGCCGGAAGAAGACGGCCAGCGTCTGCAGGCTGCCCGCCGTGGCCGCCGCGACGCCCAGCCCGCGATGCAGCCTGTAGGTGACCCCGGGCGTCCCGGCGCCCATCACAAGGCCCAGCGCGAACCCGGCCGCGCCCATGGTGTAGCCCGTCGCCTGGATCGCGGCGTGCGCGTAGAACCACGCGGGGCGTCCCGGGGACGCGCACGGACGGAGGTAGCGCGCCACCGCGGCGCCGACGGGGAGGAGGAGGCCCCAGGAGAGCGCATTGAGCGAGCCGTGCAGCCACTGCAGCGTTACCGAGGCCGTGGGCGACGCCTCGGTCGCGGTGGTGAGGATGTCCACGGTGGCGTGCGACGCGAGGTCGGACGCGTCCGTCGGGTGCACGGTCGGGGAGTAGCCTTGCACGTAGAGCCCCCGGTTCCACACGAAGTGCAGGCTCGTGCGGTTCGGCGCCAGCCGGACCGTGGCGGCGATGGTCACCGCCGCGCCGTCGCGGACGCCGCCGCCGGCGGTGCTCGCGGACGCGGAGGAGGCCAGCAGGGGAATGTCCAGCGGCCGCGACACCAGCGGCGACGCCTGCAGCTTCACCTCGGGCGCGAGGACGAACGGGAGCGCCAGCAGCGCGCCGGTGGACGGGTCGGAGAACGCGGCCAGCACCCGCGCGCCGGTCATCGCCGGCCGGTCCGGGTTGATCCCCCACGCCACCCACCCCGACGGCGAGATGAAGCTGCCCGTGAAAGCCGCGTCCAGCGTCGCGTTGCGCGCGTCGTACGTCCACGCCAGCGTCGCGCCCTGCGTCGGCAGCGCGATGCACTTGTCGTACGTCCTCCCCGCCGTCGACGTCGTGCACCGCCCGGTGCTCGCCGCCGCCACGCACGGAAGGACGGCCGCCGCCACCACCACCGCCAGCAGCAGCGAGCCGATGGCGGCGCGGCGGCGCCATGCGTGGAAGCGCTGCGTCAGCGTCATCTGCCGCAGTGCCAGCAAAGTCGCGCGACGTCGTTGTTGGACTTGGCGCGTACGTGTACGTGCTTGATTTGGCTTTCCTTCCCTGTGTGTGTGCGCGCGTAAGTGGGGTTTTAGTGGGGGCGTTTTTTGTGCCAACGAGCGCGCGCGCGCGCGCCATGATGGGTTTGTGCGATGTGCGTTTGTTGGTCGCAACCTTTTGTTCTTTGGATGAGTGTTCTTGGCTTCCAAGGCAAGGGACGGAAGGCTCCAAAAGGAAGGCCGCCGGCGTGCTGTTGCTCTGTGTGAGCCTGTGTGATCTGGATCTGTGTGTGGTGCCGGACATTGGCCCCAGTCTCGCACTGAGACAATACTGGATCAGTACGCGTAAATTAAAGGTACTGGTCGACTCAAATATAATACTGTACTACCACATTAGTAGGTGTAAATTTGATTTCTATGATTAGATGGCCCAAAAAAAAAAACTTACTAGTATATCTGATTCACACTTTGCACTAATTCTTGTGTAGTGACCACCGACCAACCAGCAATAAGGACCAGTGATTTCATGCACGAAACGTTCTTTTATCTTTGGCCTGTGCTGATCGCTCTCAATCAACCCAACGAGTAACTGATTGCAGAGTGGAAGATTTGGTGGTGGCACTGGCAATTGAGAGGCCTCTGCCTCTCTCATTCACAAAGTCACAACGTGTGTGGAGGTGTGATGAGATTGATATGGACAATATACTATGTTCCATGGTAGTACTAGTAGTAGCTAACTTTAGTCAACTTTTTAAAATGGAGCTTTATTCATTAGTGCCGTTGTTGTTGTTGTGACGATGATGATGATGACGATGGTTCTTATAATTGACTTCCAAGGCACGGCTTACGGTACTGTGACTTTTGTGAGATTATCATGATTGGAATGGTGTGCTAAGGTTCCAGCACGGCGGTCTAGGAAAGTAGCCGACGGGGCGGGTGCGTGCATGTTTCCAGGAAAAAGAAAAATATCGATCGAGTTGTATGCAGGTATCGACTACTGGAGTGCCACGTTCACAGGCTTTTAGGAAAACCTACAAGTTTGTAGCACGATACTGCAACTTTTGTTTTTCATTTCATAAAGTTAGTACAATTTCAGCTCAAGTATCAAGAACCTACAACAATTGTGATATGGTCCCACATGTTAATCGCATAGACATAGGTGCCCTGATAATATGTAATTCCTACATGCTTGATCACACCTGTAATCCAAACACACATACCAAAAGAATATGTTATTCCTTGTTACACAGCGTCAAATAGTTGTAGTTGTGGCGGACGGCCCCTGAAATGGGGGAGATCCTCCTCCCGAGATTCATTCTGGGCGACGTTCGTCGAAGCGAACGTTCACAGGATACAACACAGACAGTAAAAAGCACGGATTACAAACAGAAGAAAAGTATTACATGATGTTATTACAGAGTTTAGCTCCACAGGAACAGTTTTCACAAACAGCGGAAACGATTACAATTTTCAAGCGGAAGCGAAAGATAAAGATACAGACTCCGACTCCGACACTAAGCAAAAGCAAGGACCTTGCCCAACGGCACCTTGCTACTAGCCACACACAAGCAACGGCTACACAAGCGGCTCCCACTGGAAACTACCCGAGCCAGGAGACGACTCCTCCCAGAACTGACCACCACTACCACCGGTCGCATCGAACCCACCTGAAAACCACAAGTCGCAAAGCTTGAGCTTCTAAGAAGCTCAGCAAGTCTGACCCGTCAACATGGCTGTCTACAGCCGATACCTAGACATGCACGGCTGACTTTGGGTAGGATAGTTACAAAAGGACACGCTTTACTAAGTAGCCTCCTACTTTCAAATTTTAGCCCAATTCAAGTTCGAGAAAAAGTAACTTTAGTGTGCACTATAACTAAATAATCATGTTGACAAACAATGATTAGTATAAGCATCACAACCATAATCATCATTCTTCTGCTATTCACTTCTTAATGTATGCGACAGAGAGATTGAGTAGACTCTAGACTGAGAGTGTCAGCGGTTCAAAACGATTTACACCTGCAGGGTTAACCTGGTCACACGACATGTGCGTGTCTCGAACCTCACGTGGCAACCGTTCGCTCTAGATCTAGCAAAGCTAATTCCCTCTTACGCTACCTCAACAGTGACGCGTCCCAGATCACCCGTTCCGGACGGTATCTGTGGAGTTCACACACTGTCCACCCTAGACCGCCGCCAATCAGACACCATAAGGTAGGTTCAGTTTTGCCGTCTCTAGGCTACCTAGGTTTACTGGTTCCCATAGTTCCAGCATGTGAGCAGTATATTCAATACTCAACCAACTGTGTCCCACGGATCAGACAGAGCTACCGCATACAGAACCCCGGTCTGTTGCCTTCCTATCTTTCTCCGTCTGACCCCGATTTCTTTCCATTAAACCTGAACCAGCTAAATAATTCTCTCGCAAAAGTGGAAGTTTCAATCAATTCCTAACATATCGTGAGCAGTGTCCAATCTGCTCGACTTCTACCGAAGAGAAATCCTAAGCATAGCAGCTACATCGGACTACCTATACCAATATTCCAAATAGGTACTACTGAAAACATATGCATCTAGAGTTTTATTCAACTCCCGTCGACCTAAATGCACATCACATGACTCACAGATACAGTTGCAAAAAGGAAAATTTTAAAACAGTAGTACAACGGGGCTTGCCTTGTGGATATTCTTCCTGGTCTGCGACGACGGTGTCTTCTGCAAACTCAGGGTCCGCCTCGATGGCTACTTCATTCACGTCGGCGTCTACATGATGCAATTACAAAGTTATCATTAGCAATTATTTATTTCCTGCAAACTGAAGTAGTCGTTAGCGAATTAAGGCAATTAGGATTTTTTGTCGAGGAGCGATTTTTGACCTAAACCAATAACTAGCAGGGGCCAAACTTAGGGTTATACAAATTTTTCCAAAATTTAATAGTTGAAAAACTAATTAACTAGGGTTTTGGGTCCTTTATGGTTAATTAAATAAATCCTAAAAATTATTAATTGTGAACAATGAAGTTTTATATTTTTCTTAAAAACTAGGTTTTTCATTGATTCCAGAACAATTGGATTCATATTTTTCTGAGCTAAAATCAATTTTCTATGATTTAATTAATTTCCAGCCGATTTAATTGATTTTTTGCATAATAGAAAAAGAAGGAAAAGTAGCTAGGGCCGAGCCCTAGCCGGCCGGCGGGGAGCTGCGGCGCTGTCGGCGTCGGCGGCCGGCGGCGCGGGCACCCTCGGCCAGCGCTCGTCGTGGCGAGCTCGGCTGGCTTGGGTGGAACCCACGGCGGCCACCCATTGGCGGTGGCGACGGGCGGCGCGCGACCGGCGGTGAGACCTTGCCGGGAAGAACCCTCGCGGCATGGCGGAGCTAAAGGAGGGGGAAAACGGCTTGTCGGCTCACCGGAAGACGGGGTTCGCCGAGGAGCTTCTTCGACCGAGGGAAAATGGCGGCGGCGGAGCTCAATCCGGCGAGCTCCAGCGAAAACTTGCGGTGGCCGAGCACGGAAAGGAGGGGAGACTTCAGTCGCGCCGGTTTGTGGAGAAAAAGGGCGAGATGGGGGGGGGGGGCGAGCACGGTGCACGGCGGCGTGCGGTGCATCGGCTCGGCGGAAAACAGAGAAGGACAGAGAGAGAGCGGGCAAGAAAGGAGAGGAAGAAGGGGCGGGGGCCGAGACGCTCCTTGTACGCGCCGGGGTGGCTCGCGCGCGCTCGCCACGCGCGCGTGCGGTGCAGGCCGCGCGCGGCAGGTGGCGCAAACGCCCTGCCCCGGTCGGGCGTGGAGCAGCGTGCGCGCGCGGGAAAGCGAAGGAAGAACAGAGAGAGAAGGAGAAAAAGAGGAAGGGGGCTGCCCGGTGGGACCCACCGACCAGTTGGTCCCACTAGTGATCAAATTTTCAGAAAAACCCCCAAAATATCAGAAATTTGACGAGAGCCCAGAAATTAATTCTAAGAATTAAAATGGAGTTTGGGATTTTTTTTGAATTTAAAGTTTTAAACTAACAATTCAAATTTTTGACTAGCTTTTATTTTTGCGAAATTTCTTGCAAGCTTAAAACTTATCGGACCAAATGAGATAATTCCTTTTTAGCACTTAGTAGAAATTTTGCTAATTACTTTGAATCTTTTAAACCTTAGCATTTTCTCTTTTAATTAATTTAATCCCCTTTTTGCACCCGATGACGAAACGAAGTGTTACAGTAGTTTTGTTAATGATATACTCGATAAGTTTTACCATCGTGTTACATTGGTATGGTTTTTTTTGTTGTTGTTTTGAGATAATATTACCGCAGTATAAATAATTTTAGCTTTCAGAAATTTAGTCTTTTTTTAGGGGAGATCATTTTTACCATGTGAGGCCCATAGCCTTCTCAATCTAGCCCACTGATCATGCAATCTACAATCAGGCCTATTACGAGGTAACCCACCCAGCCCACACCAGTCGACGGCACTCCATTGCTGCAACAATGGAGGCGTCCAAGGCGGCGGCGGCCGTGGCCGCGGAAGGAGGTGACGGGAGCGGCGGTAAGGGAAGCTGGTACGCGCTGGGAGAGCGTACGGTGCTGGTTCCGTATCTACGGGAGCACGTGCCACGGTATCACGAGTGGATGCAGGACCCGGCGCTGCTGGAGGCCACCGCGTCGGAGCCCCTCTCCCTCGCGCAGGAGTTCGATGTCCACCGCTCGTGGACCCTTGATCCCCTCAGTTGCGTGCCGTACTCATCCTGCTTCTTGTCTGCTTCGATGTGGTGTTGTGGTGTAGTGATTGATTCCGTGGATTTCATTTTTGTTTGCTTGTTTGGTCGCAGAGCATACATTTATAGTGCTGGACAAGGAGTTGATTGAGGGAGAGTTTGTGCCCGGCAACCCGCACACTGAAGGTTCTCTTCTTCGCTCTGCACTCTGTCTTTTTTGCCCCGCTACTTGTTTACATGATGCTTTGGTAATGAATTGGGAGAACAAATTAACGTTGGCTTCATCTTGACTTTCAGTTGAACAATATTGTTTTTAGGCAATTTCACAAATCATGTCTTGATCTCTTTTTTTGCGATGAATTATGTCTTGATCTCGGAAATAGAATGTTTGGAAATATATGTAACATAAAGCCCATTGCAAAGAAAGGATTTATACTGGACTGTCAGCACTGAACTTTTGCAGCTCCAATTGGCATAGAGCACCACGATAATGAATCTGCATTGCTTTGACTCATGCCTATTTTTTAAATATAGGTTTGCTAAGGAATAATTGATTGTTTAATTTCCAATACGCTACCCAGTAAGCTAGTGATAGTGCTTGCTTTTATACATATTACACCTGACCACTTCTCAATGCATTGTATCTAGGGGCAAAACAAAACAATCTCGTAGAAGTAGGTGGTTTGACACCCCAAAGGCTCTTGTGGTCGCAGCAACTCTGTCGCTCTGTGCTCTGTATTTGTTTGACTGCTTGAATGATGCCAACCGACAAGGCAATGCTTCATACCACTAAATTCATATAAATTTCCAGTGACTTTGGTTAATTCGGTTTACAGAACCACTTTCACTTTTGTAATAAGTCTGATAGCTCAATTGTGCATTAATACTTTGTACCTATATTACCATGCAGCCATGGTTGGTGATGTGAACATATATATGAATGAACCTGATGATTTGCAACTTGCGGAGATCGAAATTATGATAGCTGAACAAAAGAGGTACCATTTCAATTGTTTAGATTCCTGTAGCTGTTCTTATGAGTTGTCATCTTTGATATATAACCTCCATTTAAATTGTTTTATGTGAACAGGTACATGTTTATTTCTTTTTTTGTATATAAATTAACTTCGATATTACAATTGGCAATGGCATTACATACTGTTTCACAATGGTTCTCAAGGGCTTAAGTATCACAAATTGATTGCATTTGATTCGACTATTTTAAACCATTTATTTTTGGGCTGCTCCAACAACCATGTTGTAGCCTGCATGTAATCCAGTGGAAATATGCTATCTTTGGGAATTTCAAATAAAAGAGACAGTTATACTCAGCGAATTTGTTACTCCTGTGCATGGTTTCTGAAACCTCTGGCTTGATTTCATTTATATGTAGTGACAACAGTGTTGAAGCAATATTAGATGCCATATTTTGTGGGGAAAAAAATTCTACAAAAATATAGCCCATAGGTCACAGACTTGTGTTTCATGTCATATTATTCACAAAGCTGTGAACTCGTTGCAGCCGTGGAAAAGGAATTGGACAAGAAGCAATCCTAATTATGATGGCATTTGCAGTAGAGAAATACAGGATTCACACTTTCAGAGCGAAAATTAGCGAATCAAATATGGCATCACTTAAGCTTTTCAGAAAATTGGTGAGCACCCCTTTCTCATTTTGTTCTTTAGAAGTTTGCAAGGACATAATTTTATCTCCGGTCTGGATGCAGGGATTCAAGGATGCTTCATTCAGTGCAGTATTTAAGGAGGTACGCATTGCTTCCTATGTAACATTTGAGCAATATCAGATTCTCTCTGCTCAACCATATAATAATTCATCAGTCTTGGTAATAAAATACTAGTAATTTGTGAACTGATACACTCTTTCGGTTCCATTATCATTATCATCTTCATGGTTCAGAAACCCACAAGTCATCAGAGTAACCTTGATGTGTCCGTGAGTCTCAATGATTCAAGGACGTAGTATGTACCCCTTGAGATATATTGCTGTAGCTCAACTCAAGAACATATACTAGTTACTCAAACAAAATTGTGATCTCTCAGGTGACACTGGAGGCGCCTGCTGACGCGCTCCCGTTGAGATTCCCGCTAACTGTAGGGAGTTGGTAACATCTGATGAACAACAAGCTGTGGTCTGACTTTGGAACTTTCTTGCTAGTTTTCATGGCAATGCCTCAACAAGTTGACTACTCGATTACCCAAGAATTGTTTGTGACGATGATAGAGAATTAGAATAACATAACCCTAGGAATGTTCTCAGTTGTCGAACATTGTAAGGTCAAAATTGAGTGGATTTTATGGATTATAACATGTATCAAGTTCCAGTAATCTGCAGCCTGCAGGAAGTATTTGTGGTCATATAATCAAACTGTTCGCATAAACTTTATGATACGTGACATTGCCGTGTTTTTGAGCCCATTGTAGGCTAGGCTCCTTGCTGAGGCGTTTTGATCTCCTTTGAACTGGAGAGGCGTCTCCGTGCCTATGCACATGCTCATCCTCGGCGACGTATCCGCCTGGAAGGCGCGACCAGTGAACCGAACAGCTGTACAGTGGGCCTAGACCTCTAGATGCCTAGTCAAGCCAGCCAGCCCAACTAGTAATCTGACGTGCGGGGTCTACCCGTCAGATTCTGTCATCCTAGTCTGCAGTCCTGCTCGTGTATAAACCCTGGGCAGACAAAACGAAACGCGATAACGAGAAGGGGGAGGGGAAGGAGCAGAGATGGCGGCGAAGCGCGAGACCAGCTCCGATGGCGAAGACCTCGGCGCAGAGGTCCCAAACCCTGGTGGCAGTGGTACGTCTCCGCCACCCATGGCCGCGGCCCCCGTCGTGTGCTTCATCCGCTCCGCGGGAGACTTCGCGGGCGGCGCCTTTGTCGGATCCATCCTCGGATATGGTACTCCCTCGATTATCTGTTCCTTTTGCCCTACTGCCTTATTTTTCTAGGGCTGCATCGAATTTTCTTCTTATTTATAATTTTGTAACAGTTAGGCACATAAGGGTGGGTATGAATTTTTTTCTCATGGGATTCCTGTCAGGGTCTATGCGAACAACTCGAGACTGATAAGAGCTCCCAGTCCCAGGCAATTTTAGTTGTCTAAGGATTACCTGAATTTTTCTTTAGACAACGGAATATATTCCTCACCTCTGCTGGTCCGCACACGACGTTGTATTAGGGGGTAAATTGAACCAAATGGCATAGTTGTGAGGGTAAACTGAACCAAAAATTAATTTAAGAGGTTGTCTAGACTTTGGTTATACTTGAGGTGAGTAAATTGCACTTTTCATTAATTTTTTATATTTATTGTGTTGAAACAGTGACGAGCTGTTAGTCTAGTTGCCTACAGGCTGTGGCACATCAAAATGCTTTAGTTTACAGTCTTTCACCAATGCTACTTTCGTGGCATAAATACTTATGTTGCGGCATTGGATTTTGTCCCCAGGACAAGGCTTGATCACTAAGAAGGGATTTAAGGGTTCGTTCAACAACGCAGGGTCCTCTGCTAAGGTTAGTTCTTCGCGTGTTAATGCAAACATTTTCCTTTGATAGAAAGGAAGATAGAATGTCTTCGGCTGCTTGTAACAGAAATATCTTGGATTAGACTTTTGCAGTTCTATCCGGTGTTCAGAGTTTGGTTGTGTGCTTGCTGAGAAGGCTGCGTGGGAAAGATGACAGTATGTATATTGCATGGGTCAGATTTGTTAAAATATTTTGAGTTGAATGTATAGTATGAACTAACATGTCTGTTGGCAGTTATCAATGCTGGTGTAGCTGGTTGTGCAACTGGCCTGGCTTTGAGCTTTCCAGGTACATTGACACTTACTGTACTCTTTGTAAATGACTGTTTTGTTTGCTGCATCTGATATGGACGTCTACTTATTTAGCCATTTAAGAATAAACTGTAGTATTATTTGTTGTACTCCTTTGTGTTCTTGTAGCCGATGCAGGTATGTTATCCCCTCTGGTTTCATTTACTTGACATTAGGACGGACTAGTTAATGACAAGTAAATGGAGCTGGAGGAAGTATTTGGGTATCGATAGTCCTTGTCACTTGGTTTGTAAATGTCATTCCAGTTAAACCTAGAGAATCTGAACTTTTACTTCATAATTTACAATTCCTTTTGGTTGAATAATGAAGAGTGTAGTAATTTTCATTATATGCTTTTTATTTATGTATCACCAGAGTTCCTTTTTTTTCCCTGTATTGTCAGTTTGATACATCATGTACATTATAGGATTAATGTTTTGTGAGATACTACATTTTGGATGCACATAGGTATACTAAACTTTGATTCTTGAAATGAATCTGTATTTTGGACCTTTTTTTTCAACGTTTAGGTACTTGAAAAATATCGACATACTTAATCTTTATTACACAACGCTTGTTTTACATTCTAACTAAACTGAAGATTGAATATTGAACATGTTATACGGGAAGATTTCATGTTGCTAATGTTTTGGGTATATGGATATGTTGTATGTCCAGTCACATGCTGTGGTCATTTTCTTCATATTTATAAGAGAATGTTAGCACTATACTATGTTTAGACTGAGATTCTAAACTCTATGCATTTGTCTTGCTAATTTACACACTGCTGTATTTCAACATTCATTGTTTTGATCATTCCATGGCACAACGCTTGTCTCATGTGTTTGATTGCTTGTATCTGGTGTAGTGTTTGGATCAATTATTACCATGCATATCCTGTCTGTGTGGCTATTGATTCTCAGTACCTCAAATTTTTACTTGTTTTTCAGCTATTGTTACTCAATTGTTAATATGGTTTCCAATTTATCATTGTTTTTCAGCTATTGATACATTAATACCTCCAATGTTTTTCAGCTATTGATACTCAACTATTAATATGGTTTCCAATTTACCATTGTTTTTCAGCTATTGATACATTAATACCTCAAATTTATACTTGTGTAATTGTGTTTCTTTTACCAGGAGCACCACAAGCACTTCTCCAGAGCTGCGCTACATTTGCAGCATTCTCTTGCATCATGGAGGGGCTCAACAAGCAGCAGGCTGCAATGGCTCACACACTTAGCGGAACTGCCATGACAGCTGCTTATGAGAAAGGCGGTGTTCTGCCCCCATTCACGCTTCCGCCACTTCTTGATGCATCTGATGCTTTATCTTCATGCTGCCAAGCGTTAGTAAAGCCAAAGCACTAAACTACAGGATAGGGGGTAGAGGTGCTGAACAAAGGCTGATTTTTCAGCCTTCAGTTCTTTATTTTGTTGACTTGGTAGATATGTAAATTTTGTTTTCAGACAAACCTATTTAGATTTGCTTTAAGTAACCTTCTGGATTTTCATGCTCGCTTGTGGCATGTTCTTGCTTTATTATTTATAATGTTGGTTTCGTTGGCATGGCATTTAACATCGAAAAAAAAAAAAATCTTAGATGACCCCGCCTTTTGGCATCTTTGCGGCGCTTGTTATCACTTGGGTGAAGTGATAGTCTAATCTGCCGCTTTGCACTACACATTTTGCTCGGACTGAATGCCATTTACGGATACAAAATTGAGCTCTGTCGCAGAAGGATGGTGCATGTAGGCTTTCCAGAGAGTAGACGCACCGAAGCAGCATTGACGATTTCGCCGGATATATGTTAATTCGATGCTTGCAAGGTAGTACTTCTGTGGACGAGAAGCTCTGCATCGGCCAGCTCCAGGAATGCTATTGGCCAATGTACCGAGTGCCTTTTCGACCGGTCCAAATGGACGGCGATGATCTCTCTGGGACGCCATTGGATCGCGCACGTGTTCATCAGAGCTTCTCTGAATAACGGTCGTGCGACAGAATCAAAGTAAATCCTGGGGTTAGAAAACGGATCGTCCGGAAAACCTGTACGTAAGATCATGCAATAGGAGAAGACGGCGTGCACGTAAAGAGTTCCTGCTAGTTCAGGTGGGAATCGAAATCCCCTGTTTGTTGATACGGTACGGCGACGGAGATATTAATTATGGAGGAGAGTTACTGGTTCTGATGAATTGCCATTTCAAAAGACTGACCGTGTCCACGTAGTTAGCCGATTTCTCCAAAACCACTGCAGTTACAACAAATCAAACCAACCCGCTGCTTATATTATAAGCACATCTCCATTACCCCCTCCTCTTGCTCTCACAATAAGCATTCGCTGCTCCCAAAAGATCGAGCAAGCGACACAGCACAGGACTGCACGAACGTACGTGTTCAGGATGGAACTTGCCATGGTGTGTCCTGCAGGTTCCTCGGCGTGTCGGCTCCTCCTCGCGGCCGCGCTGCTGCTTCTATTCGCGTCGTCCGGCGCGGCGGCGCAGCAGGCGAACTGCTCGTCGGCCAAGTTCCCTCCGGGGCGTTCGTTCCAGCGGTGCGCCACCCTGCCCGTGCTCGGCGCCAGCCTGTTCTGGACGTACCACCCGGGGAACGGCACGGCCGACGTCGCGTTCCGCGCCACGTCGTCGGGCACCAACGGCTGGGTCGCGTGGGGCATGAACACCGAGGGCTCCGGCATGGTCGGCAGCAGCGTGTTCATCGCCTCGCAGGGCGCCAGCGGCGCGGTGTCCGTGCTCCCGACGTACCTGGCGTCCACGTCGCCCACCTTGACGCCCGGGAACCTCAGGTTCAACGTGTCCGGCGCGCCCGCCGCCGAGTACTCGGCCTCGGCCGGCGCGTACACCATCTATGTTACCGTTGTGTTGCCCGGGAACGCCACGCAGCAGAACACGGTGTGGCAGGCCGGGCCGCTCGTCAACGGGCAGATAGGGGCGCACCCGCTGTCGGCGCCCAACCTGCAGAGCACCATGACGCTCGACTTCCTGTCCGGCGGCAACCGGACCACGGCAGGGGCGCTTGATTCCAGGCTGTCCCGCCGTAACTTGAGGGCCTTTCATCAGGGATAGGAACATTGCAATGCCTGCGTTCCATTTTATGTTCAAACTAAACTATCCGTGCTGATGTTCGCAGATACTCCCTGCTAACGACAATAATATGCTCCCACAGTGTCGATCAAATTCTTGTAAATTATTTGTTGTACGGGTGTATTTACAGCGGTTACATCCTTATTCATTAGTATTTTTCCTCATTTGGTATTTTAAATATTTAAATTTAAATATTATTCTGTTCTATTTTAAAATTGTTCTTTCGATCTTTTTTTATGACAGAAACTGATTCCCATTTCCCAAACAAAGCGACCTGGCATTCCACCAAAAAAAAAAAAAAAAAAACAATGCGACCTGGCCGCGCACCGCCTGCACACGTTGTCTTGTGGCCTAGCAGATCATCATTCGTAGGCTGAGCAGACCCGCAGAGCCCACTCCATTTGGTCGCTTCGTTTCCTCATGCCATCTCAATACAGGCCCATTCGAGGTGATACCCCTCTTCTTCCCGGGCTCGTCAGGGCCTCCCCACGGTCGAGTGACCTGCCGGGATCCCCTGACAGAAAAAATACACGCAGGGTACTGTTCCATGAATTAGCTATACTTCCAACCATCTGATCTCGAGTGAATGAACTAGGTTAAATGCTACAGTGCATGATAAACAGTAAAATTTTTGAACCAGTACACACGTACAATGTTTTTGCTACAATACTAAAGCTTCGCCTCACACTTTGTTACGGTACCCCGAACTTTGATGTCTAATTCAGAAGACCCGAATCCCTTCCGACAAGTCTACGTAACACGTGGCTCATTACGGAAGTCTAGTCCAATTAGAGAAGAACATTGCAAAGCCACAACGACTGCGATCCATTTTATTTTGAAACTATTCGTGGTGATGTTAAAATTATAATTGTGATTGAAATATCTTTAAAATGAAAAAATATAATTAAAAGTATAATATTAAATAAGATAAATAATCAAAATTAACATTAAAAATCAACAACAACAACAATTTTGATATAGATGTAATAATTGTTTCTGAGGGTCTGGAAGTAGTAGTTTGAATATAGACATAAAAGACTTAGGTGTACAATAGTACTATCTTCGTTTTTTTACTGTTTACGTTTTTTAAATATAAATTTATACTAGAAAGTACAACAATAAAAAAATGGAGGTAGTACTGGTCATCGTCGGACTTTTATGTGTCACTTTTCTAAAGCATATCCATGTCTCGATGGATTACATCATCTTCATGCACTTTTAAGAAAATATCCCGCTCAATTAATGTGATCACAATCTTCTAGAAGACTATCAATGATCTCTAATCTAGTAATCCCGTGGGCCTCCCTCGATCATCCTGATATGATTAAAACAGATTGCACGAGGTTTTTTAAGAAGAAGATTGAACTTTATGGCACTAAACCTGCCTATAATGATTAAAATTACATGGGAGAAGATTGTGACGGCCTTGTTGTGTTGTTCACCTTGGAGTAGAGGACATCGGGAAGGATACACAGGCCTCGCCGGCAGCCATCACAATGACGGCATGAAGCGCCCTCGTGGCCGCAGCAAGGACAAAGACAAGTCTATCAGCTAGGTATTGGAATCATCTTTCTGCGGCGAAGTAGATGACACAGATCGGATCGTTGTCTAGGCGCTGGCGCGCAGAACCACGTTGGCGTCGACGTGCGCAGTGCGGTTCAATCGCAGGCTGCATACGAGTTGAGACTCGAGAGAACACGGACGAGGCCAGGCCCCAAGTGCTAAAAATTACCGAGTCGCATTTAACTTACCGAGTTCTGGGCCATGCGGTGAAGTTCTTTTAGCTCTGCTAATTATTCATAATAGTCAACAGCAAATCGTACACGATGCAATATTTTTATCTTTCTTTTTGTGGGGAGCAGTATTTTATCATAATGACACTAATTAAACTAGTATCATTATGAGTTGTCATACTACTGAGGACGTCTTGGTCTTGTAAGCTGGCTTAAAGGCTCATTTTCCGTTTTAAGAGCAACTTCAATCACTCCCTAAATTAAATCTCTAAACTAAAATTTAAGAAGTAACTGAAAAAATAGCTCTCCAACCGTTCTCTATACTAGGTTTCTAAATATAACAAGTTATTAAATAAGTCATTTCACTTTTTACATTTAGAGACCAAATTAGAACTCTCAAAATATCAAAATAACTTCATATATAGCATGGGCCGAAGAAATTACATACGTGACAAATATTTTAAGTAGATTTAAGAACTTATATTGAGAGTTATGGAGTACATATGTTTTTTTACTCACAATACTTATTTACAAACTTACTAAAGCAGTTTTTTTAGAGTAAAATTTTAATGATTGGTTGAAGATGCTCACATGTTATAAAAATCAAGTCCTCTAAAAATATTTCTCAATATAGCATAAACATAAGTCATTTAGCCACACGTCGGGCATCCCATTGTGCAAATCAGTCTTGATTTTCAATTAATGCCATGTTAATTAAATGATATGATGGACCAATTGGAAAAGCAACAAGCAGTGAAATTAATTCTTGCCACATGCATGTAGAATAAAATTTTCAAGCTGATCCCTTACAAGAGAATGATCAACAATTGAGAAAGCTCAATCATACATCTCTGCCAAGTGAGCAATCTTATCAACATGGAACTTAGAGAATGAGTCCCTTTGGGCCAAGACAAGAGAAGCAAACAACAAGTAATTCTGAGGACACCTCATTGAAGCCTTGACAATGGCATCAAGAGCAGCAAGGAAAAGTGTGAACACAGTAATGGTGTTCTTGTGTTATTAAGTCCCCATCAAATCTTTATAGATCGACCCCATATATCTTGGTTTCGGCTCACCCATATTTGGAAGCGGAATATTATTAGAAGCACAAAATGATCTAACATCTTCAACCAATGGTGCTACCCCATATATCTCATTATTTCATCCTTTCTTTGAAGAAAGAGGAATAACCCATTTGTAATGCGAAGAACTTACAACATCAACTTCATTTTCAAAACAACACACAAAAGTTCTCAATTTGTCTACCAAGACACCAGCTCTACTAGGTGTACGCTCATCCTTATGAACCATAGACGACCTCATGATCACTGAATCCCATATGGACTCAATACAGAGTTGTGAAATGAGATTCTTTCAATTTGTACATAAAGTCCTGGGTCAGAAACGATGCATATTTAAATTTAAAACATTAATAATAACATCAACATCTCATGGATGTCGCTGTTGTTCCTCCTGGACAACAACTACTTGTGCTAGATTGGCTCACACAAGGGAATAGTGCAGATTGCAAATCATTGATCGTGCCTACGTGTTGTTAACCAACTTACCCAAAACCACCGGGCTTATAATAACCCTAACCAACTGCTTATATATAGCACACCTCCATGGTCCTCTTGCTCACACAAGCTTGAGCACTTCAGTCTCGAACACAAACTCACCACTGCATTCACGCTTTGACTTGTGTGAGCTCAAAACCTTAGGACAGTGTCTGGAGCTAGGTACACGCTAGGATCACACGTACCTTTTCAGCGTTCTGCTATACTACTCTGTTCATCTTATTATATATATGCTTTATTTTTTTATTGAAGTTATTTAAAACATGACTTATAATTTTATATGTGTCAACTAATAATCTTATGAATAAGACAATAGTTAAAAATACTATACTACTCTATTCTAAAATATTCGATATGTTATTGAGTTTTACGCCATTTTTTTCATACATCTTATTCAAAAGTATGATAAATATTATGATTTGATTTGTTATTGAAGACACATGACTTATAATTCAGTACATTTAAGATTTCATAGATAAATAATGAAAGATGAATCCTAAAATTCAACGTTATTAAAACATTTCAGAATCGAAGGAGTACTTTGTGATGGCGCATCCAGGTTTCTCGGCTTGTTGGCTGTTCCTCACGGTCGCGCTTCTATTCACATTCGGCGCTGCAGAGCAAGCGAGCTGCTCATCCATGAAGTTCCCAGCAGGGCGGTCCTTCCACCTATGCACCTCCCTACCCGTGCTCGACGCCAGCCTGCATTGGACGTACCACCCGGAGAGCGGAACGGCCGACGTCGCGTTCCGTGCGCCATCGAGCTCTAAGGGCTGGGTTGCCTGGGGCATCAACACCGAGCGCCCCAACAGCATAGTCGGCAGCAGCGTGTTCATAGCGTCGCAGGATGCCAATGGCGTGGTGTCCGTGCTCCCGACGTTCCTGGAGAGCACGACGCCTAGCTTGACGCCCGGGAACCTCAGGTTCAACGTGTCCAGTGCGCCTGCCGCTGAGTATTCAGCCGGTGTTTACACAATCTATGCAACGGTAGTGCTGCCTGGAAACTCCACGCAACAGAACATAGTGTGGCAGACTGGACCGCTCGTCAACGGGCAGATAGCATCACACCCGGCGTTAGGGAACACAGCTAGATTGCTACACCGTAGTGTCGTGTCAAACTCTGGGCCCAGGCTTCTTCATCGTTCTATAGCATCCAACTCTGGGCCTAGGCTTCTCCATCGTCCTGTAGGGTCGAACTCCGGACCCAAGCTTCTCCGTCGTCCTATAGGCGGGTCGAACTCCGGACCCAAGCTTCTCCATCGTCCTATAGGCTGGTCGAACTTCAGCCCCATGCTTTCCCACAGTAACATAGGGTCAAACTCTAGACGGCTTCTCCAACACCGTAGCGTAGGGTCGAACCCTGTGCTTTTTCACCATAACATCGGGTCGAACACTAGGCGCCTTCTCCAACACCGTAACGTAGGGTCGAACCCTGTGCTTTTCCACCGTAACATAGAGTCGAACTCCAGACGTCTTCTCCAACACCGTAATACAGGGTCCATGCTTTTCCAAGGTAGCACAGGGTCGAGCACCAGGCGGCTTCTTCAACACCGTTGCGTAGGGTCGAACCCCATGCTTTTACACCGTAACCCTGGGGTGAACTCCAGACCCCTCCTCCGTAACCCAGAGCCGAAATTGCAGAACACCCTGAGGCTCGATTTCTTGTCTGACGGCAGCCAGATCAAAGGAGGGGCGTCCAACTCCAAGCTCTCCCCCGGTTCCTGCACTGGCGACGGCAGGTATACTCTCCCTGGTTCATATGCACCAATTTTTTTTTTCAAAAAAAAAAAGAAATTTGCATTTGAACCGTGCATATTCAAAGAATTTTACTTAAGCGATTGCACATTTGTTGAACTGGGTCAGCAGGCTTATTGGAGACCTGGCTTCGCCACTGGGTCCCTGGTGTGGCGGACATTAGGCAGGAGGCTTGATTTTAGTCGATCTGTACTCCTGCCGTGAAGCAAACGACGTGATGTTGCTTCCCATGATGTACAGACTCTGCAGCAGTGTTTGTATAGTTTGCTGTCACTGCTGTGTCTACGTTTCTGTGTCATATCTGGTCTGTATGGTCTTTTTGTGGCGCCCGATGATGAGTCCGCGGTGTTGTCGTCTGTTCCTTGAGACGGCTAGCTCTTTGTATCCCCGTTGTAATCGTGCTTTGTAAATAATCGTGCAGTAGCCATCATGGCTATAAATAAAGTTGTGTCATTTGTTATCTCTCTGGTGCCCATTAGTACTTCACTTGCTGTTCCTAAAATGTGAGGGGCCTGGATTGGGGGACGCCAGAAAAATTTGCAAGGCCATCGCGGCAGAGCTACTTGACCACAAACCTCACATCTAATTAAACGCTCAAGGAAATTATTATAAAAGCTCTGTTCCATGCTCTGCAACAATTGTAATGGCGCCTCTGAACCGCTTTGCATTCATCCTTGTGCTCCCAAAATAAATGCATCTCTAAAATACAGAAATACTCCATCTCTATTACTTTCAACCTTGTGCCTCCGATAACACCTGGATCATACCCTACCCTGGATCATGATGGGAGATTTAATTTGACGCGGGCACACGGCAACGCCAAGATAGAAAGCGGCCGCGACACCATCCAAAGCGAAGCGACCTGACTGCAGACGGCCTTGTAGTCCAGCTGATTATCGTTCGTAGGCAAAGCCCATTGGACTTGGATCGCTTCGTTTGCTCTAGCAATCCCGCTGCGGCCATCAGATACCGGCCCACTTGACTTGGGTACGCCTCGTCTTCCCCGGCTCGTCACTGCGGCCTCCACGCGACCCTGTCAGAGTCTCAGAGAAACCGGGAGATTAGAAGGCTTTTTGGGTCATGATTTTCGTCGACCTGTAAACATGAGAAAAGGTCTGAAGGTGTTCCGATCGCCAGGTGCTCAACGACGCCGAAGGTTTCGTGATGTCTGCACCAAATTAAAGCATCAAGCCACTAGTAGTACATGGGAGTGAAGCCGAGCATCTGATTCCATTGTTCTTGCCCGAAAGCCTGAAGCCAGTGACCCTGCTAACTGCTCGATCGCGCCATGTGCGGCGTTACGGCCGCACCACGGCTGAGAAGTTTAGGAGTTGCTTTGGTCTTTGAAATGAAATCTGCAGGTACGGAGAAAAAAGTGATGAGGGCGACTTCAGTACCGCCGGACCTGCTACGGCGCGTACGGACAGCAACGTTTCGGTCATAGATTTTCTTGACATTTCTGAGTACACGGCACGATTTTTGGTTCAAGATTATCTTGGTCAGGCAATGCAACTGCTGCATACTGCAACTGTCCAACAAGACACCTGGCAGAAACTCTGCAACTCTCTGATATGATATGCAACTGTCCAACAGATTTTCATGATATGTATATGTTTTAGATGTGCAACTCTCTGCACTGTTCAGAGCAGCAAACAACAAGAGCTAGTTTCCTGTTTGTTCAGAACAACAAGAGCTAGTCTTTGTCGCGAACAAGCTCTGTCCAAGACGAAGACGGTGGAGATTGGCACGGAACAGCAAGCAATCGAACTTTCCGTAAAAAAAAGCAAGCAATCGAACAGAACAGTCAAGTACTGGGCGAGGATGCGAACACACAGGACACCATTCTTGGCCGTTCTTGGGCTCGAGTTTGACGCACGCTCCAATGGCATCTCTAGCTTGGTCACAATGAGCTCGGGTCTGAGTATTGTCGCCGCTGGCTCGAGACACCGGTGATTCAATCGAATCGAGCAGTGCGGTTACAGTGGAAGGTCCCGAGCTGAGAGACGATTCGCGCCTCCTACAGGACAGAAGTGCCCAGATTGCAGCGCCTCTGTCTTACCAATCGTCACTCGATTAATCGTCGCTCAATTGCATTTGGAAGGATCGGCCAATGGGGACTCCGGCGAGACGGCGATCCCAAGGAATGAGACCGCAGGTGAGTTACCTTTTCGATCTGAGAAATCAAAAGGTGTGAGAGCTTCGTGGAAGTGAGGTGGGCTTGGATGGCACGGTTCTCACCGTGCGGGCTACTCGGACCGAAGCAAACTGGCGGCGGCGAGAGCTCGGCAGGGTCTTGCTGCGCGAGCTTGGGAGGATGGGGACGAGATCATAGAACTCTGATTGGAGGTGGATCGAGCTCGGATTGGAGAGGAGTGAGCGAGCTCCGCTCGATTTGGCGGCGGCGGACTGAAAACAGGGGAGCTCGGCGAGGGGCGGCAATGGCGGCCGGGCGTTGCCTTCAACAATGTCGTTTGTTCTGTTCTTCGGATTCAAGCTGTAGTCCAGCGCTGAAAATTTGCAACTCCAAGAAAAAGCGAGCTTGCATATAGAGGTTAGCAGATTGACATCTGAATCATGCTTTGGCTATCCATCGGAGATGGAGAGGCTACAGACAAATAGCAAACCAAATATACACCAGCTATAGTATACACCATCTGAAACATGATTTGTTTGACATGGGAAATATACAAGTTGAAGTGTATTAGTACATGAACTCTGTCGTGAGGCAGCTTTGGCAAATTAGAGTTTAAGGGTGTTAATTTTGACATTGACTTGGGTTCAATTGCGTCAAACGGTGGTATGCGTGGACTGAAGCCCTGTTTGAATCCCTTCGAGCAAATGACCATCCAGTTATTCGTAAGCGGTTTGGTTTGATTCTCCATCGTCTCTTTTTGGTTGCACTAGATTTAAATATCCAACTCCCTTGCAAAAAATATATAATTAAAGTCTGTCCTAGTCCGACCCTCACGGCCAACTACGAAATTCAGTAATACATGAAAGCGATTTACTACACCTCAAAAAGTCTTCAGGTTTTTGTCGTTACAATGATTTCTTGTTCATCTTGTCACGGCAGAGTCTGAAAATTCGGCAATATACGGAGCCACAAGGCGCGACGATTCAATAATCATCTAAACAATCAAATTCAGTTCTCTGAACTGGCCTGTCCTCAAAACTATATACGTACGACCAAATCGTAGAATAGTGTCGCATCGCACCTCTGTCCGGATCCTGTTCTTCTTCGTGCAGTCAAAGTCGACCATGGAAAGCCAACAAAGACACATTACACATACGCGCGCGGGAAGATCAAAGATGCATTATTAGAAGACCTACTAGAAGAAACAATGAACACGAGGGAAAAAAGAAGTTTCTTTCTTTTTCCATTTTTAAGAGGACGCGTTGGAGTTAAGAATAGTCTTTGTCTTTCTGTGGTGAACAAGTCACATGTGACTATGCGAGTGTCTGAAACTCTGAACTGTCAGGTGGCGATATCTGTGTTCTGGATGAGATGGCGCGTGACTAACTTCCATATGGCACGCATCTGAGCCTGACTGAGGTAGACGAAGAAGCAAGCAGCCTCCAAAAAGTGCCGACTTTGATGCGTTCTGCGTAGATTTTGGGGGAAGTGGGAGACGAATCAGTCCACCCCCCGGGCATGCAGCGGAGAAAGCGTTGCCGCCCGATCAAACTCGCAATTCAATACTACTGCTAACTCTGTTTCAGATTCGCCGAAGTTGTACAAAAGCACGGGAGATATTACGGAGCTTAATTAAAGCTTTGGATGAATTTTAAAATGAGGTGACCCATCTCCCAAGCAAACAAAACAAAACAAAACAAAACAGTTGCAAAGAAGACACGCACAGTACGTACATGCCCAATAATAGTCCTGATTCCTGAAGCACAAGGAAAGGGATAGCTGGGTGAGAACGAAAGGAAGCAAGCAGCCGTCGTCGTGTTGACCGAGCCATGTAGCGCGGAACGCGGTCTGCGGTCGTGCATGCACTTAGCTCTGCTGCCTCACCTAATCCTCTTAGCAGCGTCGGCTTAATTCTTCGGTCGCCAGGTAGCTTTCACCAACTCTCGGCTACTCGGTCTTTCAAAAAAAAACTCTCGGCTACTCGGCTGCCGGAAACCGGGCCACAACCCTCCGAACGTGGAAAGGTGTGGCGGCCCGGCAATCCGCCGGGGCAGGTGCATCACTGCATGCGCGCGCAACTATGATCGTTTGGTCTGTTTGGAGACACATGGGAATTGATCGAGTTTGCACGACAGCCCATCAATTGCAGCATAATTTTATGTTTCCCTAGAATGTTCAGCAGACGCTTGTCCCAAACGAAACATGGCACCTCGATTGCTCAGCATCAGCAACAGCAACTAGGCGAGGAGACCCTGTCAGATGAACACGCACTAAACCTTTTCTTTTTTGTGTGTGTTGAAAGATCAATGAAAGGACGCTGTGTTACAGTTGAGGACTCCTCAGCTGAGGGACTGCACAACGATTGACCAGGTCAACCTAGAACCTTCCACGCACACGCCAAACCTCTCCAACAACCCCGCGCTTCGTCACGGTGTTGCTGGTACATATAGCACCCGTTCTCTCTCTCTCTCTCCCTCGCCAACGGCAGCAGCTCCATCAAGCCTTGACACAGCTTTCATCAAGCAACGAAACGGAAAACAGGGCAAGCCTCCACCACACAGGCCGTATCACCCATGGGGCGGCTCCTCTTTGTGGCCGCCGTGCTGCTCCTCGCGGCGGCCTCCGCGGCGGCGCAGGACTGCTCGTCCAACTCGTTCGTGGACGGCCGGTCCTTCCGGCGCTGCACCCCGCTGCCGGTGCTGGGCGCCAGCATCTACTACACGTACCACCCGGAGAACGGCACGGTCGACGTGGCGTTCCGCGCGCCGTCGAGTACCGGCGGCTGGGTCGCGTGGGGCATCAACACCAACACCGAGAAACCCGGCATGGCCGGCAGCAGCGTGTTCATCGCCTCCAGCGGCCAGGGCGGGCCTAACCTCCTGCAGACCTACCTGGAGTCCAAGGAACCCTCTTTCACGCCGGGGAATCTCAAGTTCAACGTGTCCGGCACGCCCTCCGTCGACTACTCGGGCGGCGCCTACACCATCTTCGCCACCATCGAGCTGCCGGGGAACAGTACGTCGCAGAACACGGTGTGGCAGGCCGGCCCGCTCAATAACGGGCAGATATCGGCGCACACGTTTGGGGGCGCCAACGTGCAGAGCATCCTGAACCTCGACTTCCTCTCCGGGTCCAGCGTCGGAGCATCCAACTCCAGGCTGCGCCGCCGTAATGTGAGTTCCTCCCTCCACTTCTTCTTTTCCTACCCCTGCAGTGCATCGTCTTGGTTGACTTGTCTCCTCGTCGAATTGCTTTCCCAGAGGTTAGGGATAGGATAGGATAGTGATCGATCAAGTAGCAGTTCAGAAATGGTTTGCTTATTACTTGACCCACCGCATCGGTGGTTTACTTTTTGCTCTTTGTGATTGGTGACGATCTTGGAAAAAGATGGCCAGAATCCAATTCCAAGAAGCAACATCTCTGCTGACAAAAAAAAAAAAAATCTTTAATTAGTTGCGTCAGCTTCAGATGCCAATGGAAGAGTAGTTGAGCGACCTGGCCAGCTCAAAAGTTCATGTCCATATTTCTTTTTGCCTTTGCCGATGTAACATCGATGTTTCATTTTTGCCATGGTCTAACACTGACGTCGCGTTTGCAAATGTACCAATCGTACAGATCCACGGCGTGCTGAACGGAGTCGCCTGGGGCGTCCTGATCCCGCTGGGCGCCATGATCGCGCGGTACCTGCGCGTGTTCGAGTCGGCCGACCCGGCGTGGTTCTACCTGCACATCGCGTGCCAGTGCTCGGGCTACATCCTGGGCGTGGCCGGCTGGGGCCTGGGCCTGAAGCTGGGCAGCGAGTCCGCGGGCATCACGTACCGGCCGCACCGCAACATCGGCATAGCCATGTTCTGCCTCGCCACGCTGCAGGTGTTCGCGCTGCTGCTGCGCCCCGACAAGAAGAACAGGTTCAGGCGTTACTGGAACGTTTACCACCACTCCGTCGGGTACTCGGTCATCGTCCTTGCCGCCGTCAACATCTTCAAGGGGCTCGACATCCTCAAGCCGGCCAGCGGATGGAAGACGGCCTACATCGTCATCCTCGCGACGCTCGGCGCCGTCGCGCTCTGCCTCGAGGCCATCACCTGGGCCATCGTCCTCCGCCGGCGGAAGCGCAACGCCGACAAGGCGCCACACGGCGCCGCTGGATGGAACAACGGCGCATAATCACCACGCTTATGTGGTCCTTGTGTGTCACAGTACTTTTTAGTTTTGCTGCCATCGATCGATTTGAGGCTGTATCTTCCTTTGTTACTGATGCTGTAGGGTAGTATCTTCCACGCTTATTTTCTCTGCTCTTTTAGAATTCTGAGGTGGCATTATTTATATACATTTTTTCTTTCTTCTTCTTCTGATATTCGTGTATGATTACTTTTATTTTATAATATGGATCGTAGATTTATGGTTTCGATCAGTTCACAGCTTTCGATTCATCGATCATTGATAATTCTAACTATTGGGACAATTTAAAAAGAGTGGAATGCTAGGATTTTCGAAGAAACGTAACATAACATCGGCGATATTATTAGTCAAAGTAAAGAGGAGACAAGTGTTTGGTGTGCTGCTGAAGCGAAATGCCTTGCAACTACGATCGCTCAAACAGCTAGCGAGTAATCCGTTAATAGGTATAACGTCCGGATAAGCCATGCTTCTAGGCTAACGTCGTGTTGACTTACGTTAATCGCACATGTCAAACTCTATTTATTTCTTCTTATATATTACAATTGCCGAAAATGTTTCGAATCTTTCAAAAAAAAAAATCATCAATCATCGATTTATCTTATGATTTCTACCGTTGCGTTTTCTCCCAGCTACTACAAGCTTCTGCCATTGGTCGTGTGCCCGCTACAAGCGCTGAAAACAACAACAGGATGGGAAAAATTGGTCTAGACGGACATCACCACGCAAGCGGAAATTCAGAACTTGTCGCTTTGTCGTTTTTTTCTATTTGACGACGACGCAGGCTGCGTAGGAGGCGTGAAAACAATGCTTGAATTTTATAAGAGATGACCGATCCCGTGATGCATTCCAGAAAATGACGGTTAACTATACCTCCTGACAGCTACGCCAGGCGATGGAACTAGTACTTACATTAGAGAGGACGAAGATACATCAAAATACTGCACTTGAAAATTTTAAGCAACTGTACCTTGAAAAATTTTAAAAATAAATTATAAGTTTTTCGACACAAAATGATGCTGTGCCTTAACACCGTGCGAGAGTGAGTGGAGGAAGTTTGGCAAACGGTAAAAAAAAAAAAAGACTGGAGACTGTAGAGGTACTGTTTCATTCAGCATTTTATACTGTCCTTGTCGACCTGGTCGAATGGTAGGGAAGCAAACTGAATTATAATAATAATCAATTAAAAAAATTGCAGTACTAATATATGGTCTTTGGGACGGACAGTTATTTATGTACGATTGATGAGTAGCCAAGCTTGACACGGTTGGCATATGTAAGCATGACTATCTAGTGACGTATTTGGCGCGTAACTGTTTGCTAGTCTTTAAGTAGTATCTCGCAGGCGGAGGCCCAAGACGCGCTGTGCAGCAATGGTGGGGAGTCTGCACAGCGGACGCGGATCCGCAGCCCGTGGTACTCAGTCGGCCCGTGCGATTAGCTGGGCCAAAAGGCCTAGATCGGCGGCGTTAACTGGGTGTGTTACTGTTGTTTTGTTGTGAGTTGGATATGGGCCTGCCTTGCCTGTGGTGTTTGGTTTGGGCTTGTACGCTCGGGAGGCAGGAATGAGCATCATCATCTCGGCCTTGAAAGCAAATTTATCGTATGGGCCGCAAATATATACATAGTCTGTAGAAGCCACATTTTCTCCGAGGCGAATTGTGTGTGTGCGTGCTCTTTTGGTTTCTGTCACATGGAAATATGATGGAATGTACTACTATCATAATATCATTTCAAGCCTAATTGCAAGAACAAAGTCTGCGGTAAATGTTTTTGAACTGAATCTTGTGTGACCGTTGTATGTCATAGTTGAACTGAATCCAGTCCCCAGACACAAAATACTGTCATATGTTCGGTTCTTAGCAGTCTCTGAAACCACCATGGACCGACCAGAAACGGGACCATGTCGTCAAAGTTCAGCCAAACACATTGAAAGGGTTACCTTGAAGGTTTGGTAAAGTTCCAGTGCAATTACGACGAGACGACGCCTCAGTCAGATCAGATATGCATATCACCTGCAGCCATCGGGTCCATTTCAGCACGCGGTTCAAATTCAATGCATGCATGGGTATTGGGTACAGTCTCCCTTTCACTGAGGGACAGTGGAAGGGATTTCTTCCAGATACGGACGCCAGATCAGCGCGCGAGCGACGAGCAGAGAGGTTTGTCATTCCACCACGCGCGTCGTCTGTCGATGGCTCAGCCACCCGCGAATCTTATTATTAGCATGCATTGCATTTGGATTTTTCTGGTCAGGCCGAGCACCGCGCGCCGCCCGTTCCAATTGTGGGGAAACATGCTCTTTCCCAGCGGCGACCAGCTGCTGGACGAGCTAGCGGAGAGCGAGGAAACCGTTGTCTTCCTCCTCTGAAACGGCACCGCGCTGAGCGCCTGCCGATGCGTGCACGTACACGGGGCATCACGGTCACGGAGGAGACAGGGACAACCACTGAGAAATTTGGAGGAAAAAACTCTTCTGCTTCACACCAGACACCGCCACACGGACGCGCACCGGTGATCGATCCATGACGAGGAGGACTTGCATTTTGGATGGTACTACCTCTTTTTTTTTTGTTAATGGTTGACGTTTTTTAATATAAATTTATGTTAAAAAATATTAATAATTAAAAAATCGAGGTAGTAACTCTCACCGTAGGCGGCGGTGGTGTCGTTTGGTCAGGCAGAGATATCTACTATCTCTGTATGTATCCACAGCTCGGGCTCGGCTACCGGCCGCGGAGGCGTCGCCGTCCGTCTGTACGAACAGATGGAAATTGTACATCACGCGTTCCTGTCGCTCGGCTGGATTCTCTCGTCTCGGAAGAAAGATACTAGTATTGCTTTTGTCGACAGGTCTCTCATCAGTTCATCCTGAATTCCTGTGTCCTTGTTTCCTGCCGGCAATCCAAGTTTTCCATCTTTAGTCTTGGTAAAAAACAAAATTCCTGTAAAACCGAAAGTGGTCTTGGTAGAAAGCGTAAGGCATACTGTATGAATTAAATAAGTAACTCCATGCTTTCCAGTTTACTGGGTGAACACAAGACGCGCGTGACGAGGACTAGCCATTTTTGGTGGCTCACACAGGCTGAGTGAACTAGGTTAGTACTACTCGACTACCACAGCTCCCACAATCACAGGGCCATGTGTAACAATCTTATCTTGCTTCGTGGAATGGAACACTTCAACCTTTTTCTTCTGGTGGAGGAACACACATTCATCTCTTCTGGACTTAATTAATAATAAACACCTACCCACCATGGCTATATATATGCAGTTTTGCATTTCATGGCTTCATGCATGGCTTGCTTGACAGCTTCAGCAGGACACGTGCGCACTGTCTTTTACTGATTCTTCCACACATTACTACTGAAGAAAATGCCTCTATAATTAATCATGTGAGGGCCGAGGATTCTGCTGGACCACAACTCCAACATCTGTCTTGCATTTTCGAATTTTTTTTTCGGAATTTGCATTTTCGAAGTTGCAGCCTATTTGCCACGAAGCTCGTGAATCCGTGTGTACGCGAGGCTGGGCAACGCCTGAATATTCATACACAGTTGCAGGCACGCGTGGCGCAATATCCATTTCTCTGGAAGCATATCCAGCTAAATCTACATACTGTATATCGAGGTTTGCATAAAACACCAGGCAAGGGAATTGCTTGTTTTCCACAGAAAAATACGTGAGTAGACAAAAGAAATATAATAATGTTCAGAAAACTGAATCATAACACAGTAGTGGCAGCAGATCGGTATGTATATTTGAGACGTCACTGGCTGTTTTTTATTTTCCTCAAAATAACATGCATCAGTATTTCTTGTGGACGTTATAGTCTTCTGTAGATGACCAAACCGATGAGCTATTTATAGACCAGATATAAATGATATATATAAGCGAGCTGCAAATAATGCGCGTAACCTACTACGAACGGAAAATACGTCAAATGATCTAAGGGAGCTTGAACAAAGGAGTCTAGAGGACCAAAGTTGCTGCATGAGCAGGTCAAGAACTCGTAGCTACTACCACTAAAATTGACCCTTTGGGACGAATCGGAAACTTGTGACCTGATTACTTTCTCCGGCTATGAGGAGGTCTCCCTTAAGAACAATAAAGAGAAATAGGAGTCAGCTCAGTTTAGTCTATTTGAAACTTAGAGATATTGTTCTTTTTTCAGGTTAGGTTATGACCAGGCAGATAGATATATTGTTCCATTGAATTTCTGGTCTCCAAGACCACAAAACGGAGTTTACTTCCCTTAAAAAATAAGAATAGTGCCATGCGATAGTTTTTCACAATGGTTAAGTAGCTCTTATTTTATTAGTCAAAAAAGGAAAAAAAAAGACGTGTAAAATCATCTCTTACCAGCTAGTACGAGTCAACAGAATGTGTTCAATAAATCTCGTTTAGTACGGTTACTCAACTCACTAGAAAATTCCTCCGGGGACAGCATGCATGTGGAACTAAATAAAACACGTAACGGAATCAAACTATTAGGAATGCCAGTGAAAATCCTAATTTGAATAGAATAGTCCATGCAGGCAGTTGTCTGGAAAGTTGCATATGAACACATCTTCTCATATATGAATAATCATGGATGGCTCGGAGCAGTTCTTCTGTATGCAGTGTCTGCACTAATCTTCCATCAATGGTCAGCCCTCCGATCCTTTCACATGATCAGGGCGTAGCGAATATATCCAAGGAAGGCTTTTTTTTTTTATTAACACACATTTGATCCTGATGTAGTGTTCTACCTATCAAAATCGAGTCACCAAATATTCGATGTGCAATTAGGCATGAATGTACCTGTGTTTGCTGCGAAGTTTTCCTCGAATGTTTCAACGAACAACTGGACTTCATCAGCTGGCCACGTTCTCTCTCTGAAACAATTTACCTCCAGGTCAGCTTTTTTATAGGATTTCAACATGTGAGTTAATCATCAAAATCACAGTTTGGTTTCGAACTTTTGATGGACGAGAGCATGGCATGGCGGTGGGGTTGCTTCTGAGAGCAAATCCTCTCCGTTCGCATATACTAGTGGTTTCAGCTAGCTGTACAGTACATGTGGCATATGCCGGTGAGCAGTGCAGGTGTGGACATCACAAACCGAGCAGCTTGTCCAAGGGGACAAACCACCATTGCCTAGCTCACGACCGCCTAAACAACTAGAGAAAGAATCTGTTTGAAACTCGACTCCTATCACCTCATCCGACCATGGAAATATTTTCAAAAGGTGTGGGGCCATTCGAGAAGCGGACGACTATTCAACGCGAGCCGGCTCCTCGATTTCTATAAATCCACCATTGCTCGCATTGTGCTCTTACTGCCACCTTTCGGTCTCCAAGTACTGCAAAGGCTCTCTTACACAAGTTCAAGCTCCAAAGGCTCCACCATACAAATTCAAAGCTCCATTAATTAATATCATGCCGACAAATATGATCTCCAAGTACTGCATGCAGTATACTACTAGTCACTTTTCAGTCCGTGTGGATGATGCATCAATCTGTGAAACCAAATAAATTATTGCCTCTTAATTTCTCTTTTTATTGGTCCTTCATGCAGGCTGCTTGAGAAGGATGTCGTTCCGCTGGACGTTGCACCGCATGCAAATACTACTGGAGGTAATACTGCACACCATTGTTGTCATGCATGCAATGACTGTTTCCCTGTTTCCTTGGTGCATTCTTGACAGTTCACAATGTTTGACGACCTCCTCAATGTTGCTACCAAAATTCAGTTCCTCGGACCAGCGTCGTACGCAATCCGCACATGGAGAAGCTTCAGAAGGGGTATCTGTTCCCGGAGGTATTACCAGCTTTATATCGACCTATTACAAGCATGAAGCATATATTAATTATTTCACTACCTAGCCACCTGATCCTCTCCTTTAGATAAGTATTAGGCATGAAGCACACCTCAAGAAGTACCCAGATGCTAAAGTCATCAGTCTGGGTATTGGTGACACTACTGAACCCATACCAAGCATCATAGCATCAGCTATGGCAGAGGTATATATATATATATATATATATAATCTTGTTCACTGAAGTCTGCACTCCCATGCCATCTCACTTTTCGCTTAAGAGCATGAATGCATGGAAACAATTTTGAACCAAGATAAAGTAAAAAAGATGTTTTACTTGAAACAAAAAATTAATTACCGTTTTTTCTTTCCAAATAATATATTTTGAAGCAAGATTACTCATGTTCAACTTAGTTTATCATCTACTACCACTATTTTTAAATTTTAACGATTCTATTTATAAACTGAGCTAAATTTGTTATCCTAACTATAACAATTTAAGAATGGAGGGAGTACTATATATATACTTTCCAAATATGATATACTAAAGCAGGGAACTGATTGGCATGCATGCAAGGCAAAACCTTGATTATATTTGATATGGAACTGTCACAGAACTATAGCAGAAAATAAACGTCCAGTAAATTGTCTATCAACAATATTTGAGGAAAATAGGTTTGTACTAAATGATAGCATCTCAGGTAATAAGATAATGACCGTGATGACCCGTTTTGCAATTTTGGAAATTAAAGACACTGCATTGACCTGACCTACTCGATATATAGTTCAAACAAAGTAGTCTGTGGATCAGAAGAGTGTGTTTGCTACTAATTCAATTTAGACGTGGAGAGGAAAGTTTGGAGAAGACTCTGAATAGTAGTCCGTTGTCTTATGTTGCCATTGCCGTTCATGGACATGCATGAATGAATAATCGCAGTAGCATATATACCATCACAACTCTCTGCTCGATTTCACACGTTTTACTTGTTACTACATATTATAAGAACCTTCTCCCTAGTAAAGTCGATGAAGCTATAGGTTAATTAGGTTATGATGTCCAGTAAGTGCCAAGATCATCTGGAACATCAGTTGTTGGATCTACCCATTTTTTGACTTTGTCAGAACCTACAATAATAATATGTATTGCTATTTGTTCTACACATACATGCATGATCCCCAATTAAGAACGTGATAAAAAGTTCCTTTCTTTATCAAAGGTTTTCAAATTGTCTAGTTTAGTCCTAAGATGATGTCACCGCATCCACGTCATGGTCCCCTAATTCTCGCTATTTTCCACAAGTACCGCCATATACAGCATGGCTTGCAATCAAGAGAGACGATACAGTTAGCAGATTCCTATATATAAAAGCATTCTATTCTATGAACTGATTCCAGTGGCCAATCCCCGACATATAGCTAATCTAGAAAGCGCTAGCTTGTTCAGATCATGCATGGTACTGTATATATATACTACCACGTGTTGACATCATCAGTGCACGAAAAGGTGCGTGCGTCACGGTGACAGCGACTTGATTAGAACAATTTTATCTTGCTTGTTTGCTTGACTTTGCTGCGAGCCATGCAATGCGTAGCTTAAGCAACCAATCATTATACGCGGATTGCCTAGCTAGATGTCTCTCTTCATATGATTGTATGCCAGGGCAAACTACGTAAGTTTGTTGAAAGACTGCTATCAAGATCAATTTTATTGCAATATTTTTGCAGTATGCAATTGCGTTGTCCACTCCAGAAGGATACCAGGGTTATGGACCGGAGCAAGGCCAAAAGGTACAGGAGCTGCTACTACTAGTGATTAATCTAGAACTGAACTTCTAGCAGTATTACCTCTCACACATAAAACCTTTTTTTGGTGGGGGGAATGCGCGCGTGCAGAGCCTGCGAAAGGTGATATCTGAGGAAATATATCCAAACATGGGGATAAAAGAGTCTGAGGTGTTCATCTCGGACGGAGCACAAAGTGACATTGCACGGCTTCAGGTACAAATTAAAAGAATCTGAGGTGTTCAAGCAGAGTCCAGCTATCTGTCATTGCTACAAAAAGAATCTCTCATCTTTACTTTCCTTTCCATGTGTTACGCAGATGCTTTTCGGATCAGACGTGACCATCGCCGTCCAAGATCCCACCTTTCCGGTAATACACTTCACACACATCCGATGCATTTCGATTCACATTCAGACATTCTGCTAAGCATCTGCAGAGGACGAGTACATTACTAGCTCGATTCTCACATATGCTGTGCATGCGCTCGTGTGTGTGGTCGCCAATGTGAAAACAGGGGTACGTGGACAACGGCGTGATCATGGGGCAGACCGGCGAGGCCGACGAGTCCGGCAAATACGCCGGCATCGTCTACATGCGGTGCGCGCCGGAGAACTCCTTCTTCCCGGACCTCTCCGCCGTGCCGCGCACCGACGTGATCTTCTTCTGCTCGCCCAATAACCCGACGGGCCACGTCGCGTCGCCGGCGCAGCTGCGCGAGCTGGTGGACTTCGCTCGCCGGAACGGCTCCATCATCGTCTTCGACTCGGCCTACGCGTGGTACGTGTCGGAGGGCAAGCCGAGGTCCATCTACGAGGTGCCCGGCGCCCGCGAGGTGGCCATCGAGATCTCGTCCTTCTCCAAGTTCGCCGGGTTCACGGGCGTCCGGCTCGGCTGGGCGGTGGTGCCCGACGAACTCCGCTACGCGGACGGCAGCGCCGTGGCGCGCGACTTCGACCGCGTCGTGTGCACCTGCTTCAACGGCGCCTCCAGCGTCGCGCAGGCCGGCGGCCTCGCCTGCCTCTCGTCCGAGGAAGGCCGGAGCGCCGTGCGGCGCGTGGTCGCCGGGTACAAGGAGAACGCGCGGCTGCTGGTGGACACGTTCGCGGCGCTGGGGAAGGAGGTGTACGGTGGCGCTGACTCGCCGTACGTGTGGGTGCGCTTCCCGGGGCGCAAGTCGTGGGACATGTTCGCGGAGATCCTCGACAAGACGCACGTCATCACCGTGCCGGGCAGCGGGTTCGGCCCCGGCGGCGAGGGCTTCATCAGGGTCAGCGCCTTCAACAGCAAGGACAGGGTCATCGAGGCTGCTACCAGGCTCAAGAAATTCCTCGCCTGACCACCAACATGGATACACCCCTCGTATTCTCATATATATGTACATATATGAACCCAATCAATAATATTGCTTCATGCTGATGATGCTGATAAAGTGACAATCAATATGCTGGCATCTAATATATGTGTTCATTAGCAAACAGAATACGACCGTTAGAGAGAGCAGCCTGCGACTGGCGACCACGGAAGCGACCGCGTCGCCGCTGCGGCTGCGCCCGGCGGCGGACGCCCTTTCAGCCTTAATCCCTAGCCAACCTGCAGATCGACCATCCCTCCACCTTCCTCAACCTAGGCCACTACCAAATCTCTCACTCCCTCCACACTTCACCAGATCGAAGCAGACCACCAATTTCTCCAATCCAAAGAGCAGGCTAGCCCCAAATCGATGTGCTCGAGCGGCGAGGAGTCCGTTGAGGAGCTGGGGGCGTCTGAGGCGGAGGACCAGTGCCTGTACGAGGCTCCCAGAGAGGAGCATGGAGGGGGCCTGTCCCAGTGGCCCCAGCCCCTGCCAAGCTGGTCCATGCTCATGCCGTGAGGTGCTAGTAGCGGCACCGCAGGCGAAGGAGCTGCTGCAGCGAGTTGCGACCGATGCGGAGCAGAAGGGAACTCAACTCGATCCGACTACCGATGCCCCCCGAGGTGGATTCGAGGCGTGAGGCAGCTTCACGCGTGCTTCCTACTAGGAAATGCTCTTGCGTCAAGGACATCAAGAAGCAAGGTGTCTGGCATCGACTGTTGAGACCAAGCGCACACTGCCACCGCACGGCGTGTACCGGCAACACGAGGAGCGGCGTTCTTAATCTCAAGATGAAAGGTCTCTGCTTCAACTGTCTCGCTAGAGATCACAAAGTTGTTTCTTGCCGCTACCCAACACGATGTTGGCGGTGCCGCGGATTCGGCCACATCTCTACGGAGTGTCCATCTTGCCTTGAGCAACCTTGGAGAGCAATGCAGAGGTGCCAGAAAAATCATAGCAAGGACGCAGACGTGTTGACACATGATGCAAAAGGCGTTGGTACCATTGTCGATGACAGCCTGCTACACATCACACACAACTCGTCGCCAATAGCCTGTGAGAAGTCGCTAGACCCGATGGTGCTTGAGGCCTTCATCATGAACCAGTTGCACGACGCCGATGGTAACTCCACAACTCTAACTGCTATGTCTTCGCTTGTTGCTAACGAAATTGTCAGAGAAGAATGTATGGGGCAGGGCCAATTGAGTGCAGATAATATCCAAACTCCTTTGATGCTAAGAAGTGAAGCGGAGCAGTAGATCGGGCATGATTTGATCAAAGCCTTGAGCAACTTGAAGCAGTTTATGGTAGCTCCTTTGTCTCCCTCGACTCAGTATATAACATTATCCCAGAAGAAAGCAATTGTGGTCCATTCAGAGGGCAATCAGCATTCAGTCCACATCGAAAGCTTAAAATCAAATCTCGCAAACCAGTCATTAAGGTGGTTCGAAATATGCTAACAAAGAAATGGACCTTCGTTAAGACTGATCAACAGTTCAATGCGTTGACTTTACGGCAAGTCCTAGCAGCCTACAAGAAGCTTTCAGGTGCGAGCAGGATTGAAGTTACAAAAAATTTGCCAGAGTAGTCTGTGCTCTTGGAGGTATTACGGTGGCCTCCCTAGTTTTAAGCTTAAAGCAGGAGTAAAAGTCATCAGTAGTTGTATCGATGTTTGGTGTTTTCGTTGTTGTCTTCTTTGTTTTGCTTTCTTGGGTGGTGATGACCATGGCCTAGGCCTAACAGTCATGCGGAGTTGAACTTTGTAATTTTAGGTTGTAATTCCGTTATCTTCTCTCTTATATATATATATATATATATATATATATATATATATATATATATATATATATATATATATATATATATATATATCTGTGTGTGTGTGGGTTCATTGCTTGATTTGGCATAAAGACAGGCTATCGAGTTTCAGTATTGACATGCGCATTTCTGAAAATTCTCAATAATACTTCAACTGTTTTTGGAAAACATGAGTCATCACAAGTTTCCTTCCAACAGCAAAAAATGATACTAGTATCATATTTACTCATATAGAAGAAATTCTGTTATGAAACTCATCTTGTCTTCATCGATTGTGCTACAAAGGTGTACAACAACATTCCTCCTAAAAAACCCATCAAGCACTTACAGTTTTCACTTAGCTCAATTATTTTGTATCTGCCACATAGTTGCCACAGCAGCAATTGTGGTCCTACTCACTTCCTTTCTTTCTTCATCTCGGTTACAGTTCAGGTCGTTCGAATTCTTCTCGAAATGTGGCAAATATCTGCCACATAGTTGCCACAGCAGCAATTGTGGTCCTACTCACTTTCTTCCTCGCTTTCTTCATGTCGGTTACGGTTCAGGTGGTTCGAATTCCTCTCGAGAGGGGGAAAATCATCGTCTGAATCACCCTCAGATCCCTCTTCTTCACTTTCCTCGTCCTGGTTGAGGTTCAGGTGGTTCAAGTTCTTCTCGAGAGGTGGCAGATCGTTATCTGAATCACCTTCAGATCCCTCCTCTGTAGTTTGCTCTCCTCTGTCTTCTGCTGTTGCATACAAAAATCACCAAGTAAACAATGTAAACAAAATACCTGACAAATCAACTTCGTATTTTGCAGATGGATAATTAGTGGCAAAGACCATGTTACCATTTAAAGGTGGCTTCGGAACACTCGAGTTGCTTGATAACCAGGAGTTCTGCACATTGATTATCTCAGAGCCATTTTCACATTGCGAGTATGCTTTAAGGAGGTCTCTGCAAATCATCACCAAGGATAGGGTGTCAATACCTGACCTAAATACATTCCTAGAAGGGACATCTAGAATGGACACACACACAAAAAAAAGAAGGGACATCTAGAATGAAGAATCAAGGTTGATGATATAACTGCGTCAAGAGCTAAACGTAATGACAAGATCATGTAACTGTACAATCAGGTTATAATATATGCTCTCTAGACTTGACATGATGGCACACCAGCCTTCCGAAATGTCCTGCATAATGGTGATAATGCAGTAGAATGGTGTATGCGACTCCTTAAAACTTTTCTGAATGGTACACGAAACATTTCTGAATACAATGGTAACATTGTGGTATTGGTGTAAAGAGAACAGATTGGGTCATCACAAAATTCTTGGTTCAAACATTTCAGTATGTGGAACCAATTTACAGGTTCATTTATCCCATTTCAGTTTACAGGCTCATGCATCAAACGTCTATTTTTAATATTTACATATATACTGTTTGCCGAGTACTTTTTTTTAAGGGCAGTGAGTACAAAAATTTGACTGCCTACATATATGCATAGTATTTAAAATTATCCACCTGACTGACCTGTTTAGAGATAAGAATGAGTGACCCCACTTGAATTTACCAAGCAACAAATGCGCTGTATCTTCCTCCCCACTGCAAAACATAGATAACATAAGCTGACTCCTGCCAACAAGATTACACAAGCTACATATCCCAAACAATATGACTAGGTAATGCTGTAAAATCTACCATATTATGAGGGCAGCTGATAAAGCTTCCACACATGATAGCTGACATGGGCGCCCGTAGTTCACAGGGTTTGCTGCTACCAACCATGGCACTGCAAATATTAATTAAAAAAACATTTAAGATTTGAAGACTAATTCAGTCATTTAATAAATTCAACTTTGGCTCCTAATATATACGAAGCAATATCAGAGGACCTATTAGTTACATAGGTTCTCAAAATCATTTTAAGCTAGCATTTTATTTGTATACTTAGCACCTAGCAGTTTATTTATAATTGCAGCTAGCAGTTTATTTGTATACGGCTGATAGGATTCATGCAGAACCGGGTAGTATCAAGAACTACCTAAAACGTAGCAAATAGAAAATATATGATGCATAATTTTTTGAAGTAAATTAATATGTAGGATGAAAACTTACAGAGACGAGGAGCGCCACAGCGGAGCTTCACAAAAGGTACATCACTTAAACGTGCCCAAGAACAATCAACCACAGCCAATCCTTTTCTTTGCACAATAGGGTGATCTTCCTTAGATACACACTGTGTCCCAACAGGGCTGAAAGAAAAGAATAAAACAGACAAGCAGCAGAATTATATGTGTATCAAAAAGGAATTTTACATGAACATCATTAATGTCTCCTAGACAACTTACAAAGGAAAAAATAAGAAGAAAAATGTTAAAACTATATAACGTTTATAAATACCTGAGAACAACACCACCAAAACCATTGGTCACTCGTAACTCCTGGAAGACAAGAACAATCTAAGCATCAATTTATGGTAGACTGATGGCGTTTGATCTCAAACAGAATAAAGCTTGGATACATCATGTTTTCAGACATCCAAGGCCTAGTTTCATGCGTGTGTATCATTTGAATATTTTCGTGTATTTTGGTTTTTTCTGTTGTAGCATGTTGATTGGTTACAGGAAGATGAAAGGCTTTGGATACTTTGAAGCGAGTGGTGCCGCCTTACCTTCAAAAGGCCAAATCTTGAAAGCTTACGACCAGTGCATCTTTTAGCATCACATTGCCCAAAGTCCTTACACAAACAAATAGATGAGCTAAATGAGAGTGTTATATGAGCCTGATATTACTCTGTGTAAAACACTGCACCTACCCACATTGCAAGCTGAATTCTCAAACCCTTAGTTTCATCTTCAGTATCTTCTGGATGAAAAACGAAACATTAACTTATCACTAATGTACATTGAGTCTTGACTTTGGAAGAACGATGTAGGATGTATATTTATTACATCCCTAAAAGATATGCCAGCGACTGATACATCATATTTGCAAGGATGTGATAAGGCTACTTTGATACACGGCGCATGTAAGTTGCTGCCAACGAAATAAACAGTAGCCATGTTTAACGAAGTACTCCACGACTCAATCACAGAGGAAATGAACTTATGACAGTTAAGACGAGCAGCACATATAGATGTATCTGTATATAGAACAGTATTTGTCATATACCCACGTGTACAATACTGAAATTCAGAGTACATAGAAGTACAAAGAACATGTTACCTTCCTGCCTTGGAAGTGATGTCCCCGGACCATCATCCCTGAAACCAAAGATAAAGGGTTACTTAACTCCCATTCCGTGGCGGAAAATAGTATTATAATTCAAAATCGTCAAATCGAAGACAGCACAATATCGAACTAACGCAACGGGGAAATAGAAGTTTTACAAAAGTGAACTCCAACTGCATCTATACAAACAATATTATCAAAACATTAAATCAATTGATTCGTCTCGAAATAACTCCGGAACACAGGTAAAACCTAGTGTAATCAAAGACAAAGTCACAAGTTATTACAACGAGGCCTCTTGCTTGGTGCGGCGTGAGGACGAGGAGGATGATCCGCGGCCGCGCCTGTGGCGGTTGTATCCCATCCCGGACGGCTAGCTGCGATCTTGTTCCGGCGGCTAGAGAGTGAGGCAGTGGCAGCCGGCAGGAGAAGAGGAATCCAGGCTCGATGACGGCGGCTGGGCGAGTTCCCCAACCCACTACACTAACAGGCCAGCCCAAAACCTGGGAACACGGCCCCCTGATTCCCGTGTGAGCGCTGCTTGTTCGTGGGCTGCATATTCAAATGTTGGCCTTATTAAGCGAGCCATTTTTCTGCTTCTGGGCCGAATAGTCGTTGCGGTCGCGTACGGGCGAACGACCGCTAACCACGCAGACGATTTCTCCTTCCGGGCTTGAATAGGTTCCTCTTCGCTTGGGCGTTCATCGCGAGCGGCGGCGGCTCTAACTCCTAGTATGTGGTGAAGAATGAGGAAGAACCAACCGTGGTGGGGTTGCAGAATTTCTTTGTCGACATGGCGGCGGCGGATCCGAAGCTACGATCGCAAGAGTGGACCTTCACTCGATTCTACTACGTCAACCTCAGCACCTTCGATCTCGACGAGGAGTGTAAGCCTTCTGTCAATTAACTGCTTCTTGATTATACATTTGATTGACAGTAATTAATTATTGATCATCTTCCTAGTGTTTGTCATTTATGAAATGCTAGCGCGACGAAGCCACTAACCTTGATTCATTCGCAACTGTATAAAGGATCATTTTGTCCAAAAATTTTTTGTACTTTCTCCATCCCAGTTTATTTGTTCATCTAGTATACTACAGTTTTTCCATTTTCGTCTCGCTTCTCAATACACATTTCTCTCTTCCAATACATCTATATCTCTATCTCTCTCCTTCTCGATTTCTATATATTATTTTATGCTCCCTTTCTTAATTTCCGTACCAAGACCTAGATGAACAACTAATATGGGACGGAGGGAGTATTCCGTATCAAAATATTCTATCCGTGCATGCAGATAACTTTTGTGGAAAAGAGCAAAAGGTCTTTTCTCCCCTTCTTTTTGAAAGAAAAATTGACATGATCCTATTACAATATTCGTTAAACTAGTATTTGTTCATCACCTGAAGAAGAACGTGTCTTTGGGAACCCAAACTCTGGACGCTTAGACAAACTCTAAAAGTTAAACCATTCTGAACAGATGGGTAAATCAATAAAAGAAGACCCAGTAATAAAAGAGATGTCTTCTATTACAAAAATCAGTCAATCCCATCTGGGAGAGTTAGCTTCATTATTGATGCAGGCCACCAGTTTTTGCTCTCACTTGAGGCAATGTTATTCCTTAGTTATAGGCTTGAGGCTTCCGCTCCAACGCTGCATGAATGATGTTAATCTATAAACAGCAGCATTAGTAAATTCAAGTTCTCAGGATGAGTTAGCTGAAGCGTATTATTTAAGCTTTCACCACCAGGATCCAGGACGAGAAGCTGATGATGACTATCGGCCTCGACGAGAAGCTGATGGTGACTGCTGCTGCCTATTCAGGAGCTGCTATAACTGAAAAGACCATCGAATTCACACCAGGAGCCAACGGTGGAGATAACGGTGAAATATCCTGCGGTTCTGTTAACCTCCTCGTGAGGGTTACTTGGTCTATAATTTCAACAAAGGGGTTGAGCTATTACTATGCTTCATTGCATCGACAGCGTAGGCTTTGATGTTAAAGTGCTGCAAGGATGTTACGGTGTTTGACCTCATGATGTTCTGCACTCTGTTTTCTTTGTTGTCATCGTTTGTTCATTTTTGAGCTAACCAACAACAATAACAGAATGGAGGGAGTATAATATTGACTAGCCAAGAAATCTGCTATCCTAGCCAGGAGCGATGATAATATATATACTGGTGTCTGTTCTAGTGACTAAACTTTAGTTGCTGATTGTTTTATCTTGAGACTGATATATGGTGCCAGCTTGCTAGTGACCAAATGTTCTAAAATAAAAACAAAAACTGTGATTTAAGAAAGAAAAATAAGGTGAGGAGTGAGAACAGTTAATGAGAAAAAGAAAAGCATGCCTCATTCATATTTCCATTAAGATGTCTTCCGAAACATTTTCTTTCTTGTGGCGCATCTGATTCTCATCATTCGCAAGTCGCAACGCTGAACGAGAGGAACGTATCGAGTGGGCTGATGGACCGGTCAAGAAAAATAGCCCGCCAAGTGGGCTAAGCAGCCGGCCAGACCAGCAGCATTAGGCTATGTTGGGCTGAACCGTCTTAAAGGGTAGACGGTGGCCCGTATAACCGCCAAAGCCGAAGAATAGGGAAAAAGCTAGACGGCGTAGCTCTGGCGAGTTGGGCGATGCGGCGGCGGCGGCAGCGGCGATGAGCCCCATTCTCCTCCCCGGCGCCGGCGGCAGAGGAAATGCCACGTTGCCTGTACGCACTGCTCTGTCTCTCTTTACATTATCTTTTATCATTTGTTGGGGTTCATAAACTGGACTGTTTGCTTCTGCTAGTTGTTTACCGTCTGTACCTGTGTAACACTGGGCTTGTTCCCTTCCGCCATATGGATTTTTGGAGGAATTCAAGGGTAAATCAGTTTATTTTTCACTTCAAAAACACCAAAATATGGATCTTTATAGCTCAAACATTGTCCTTTCCACAGTAGTAACTCTTCCACACCGGCAGAAACTACAATCAAAGTCATAGCCACGTAGGAAATTGGTTAGTATTATAGATCACTACTACGGGAAACTTCAAACATATGCTTCCCAAATCTTCGTAAACGCGTATGCAAACATCTTCATAGGATGTAAGACCACATCACTTATGGGATTATTCCTAATACTTAATACACGCTCAACATTCCAGAGCAGTGCCCTTATGTGCAGTTAAACAGGCTTCGACCGCTTCACCTACTGTGAGGAAGATCCAATGTTCCCCTACTCTTTCAACCACCTCCGCCAGTTTCATCTTCTGAACTGCCTGCCATCCTGGGCCAGCGATAGCCATCTGCACATAATTAATATTTATGACATGACAATGAGCTATAATTTAGCAATGTGCCAACATGTATATGTAAGTTCAGCGGCCTTACCTGTATGCCAAGAGACACCAATTCCTTGTGTATTTCTTCCAGTGCGGTGAGTCCTGAAGTGTCAATGTTTACCACGTCTGTGAACAGGGAGCATATATTACACCTTTTAATTTTCAATTTACATTAGCATAAAATTTTAGAAGTCATTGTAAGCACTTACTTGACATATCAATGACAACAGACTGCACCCTCTCCCTGGCCTTTTCACCTGATGTTTCCACTTCTTCCCACACCCATTCTATAACCCTGAAATGATAGAACACCTAAGAATTTACATGGAAATTTCTTGAAGCTAGGTGTACTCTATAACTTTTACCTTTCTTTGATGAAAGTGGCATTGATGAAACACAGGAAGGATGTGTCGATGCGTATCGTCAGTATAGTGGGTATTCGGCAAGCTACAGGGTACTGCCTGATGCTACAGAAGATGTTCGTTCCCTGTAGCTGGCCAAGAATCTCTACCTGAGGTCGCAGCGACTGTATGATGATCTTTGCCAAGGAGATGGCAAGCTGCAATAATTAGTAGCAATCAAGCCAGAGAACTGAAGCATAAGTGTGAATATGATTCCAAATGAGTTAAATTGAACATATTACCGCAACTGCAAGGCCAATCTCCACCGATCCAAAGAGAACACCAACAAATGCACCAAGGCATATTAGGAAATCCATCTTGTCAACTTTCCATATGTTGCAAGCTTCTTTGATGTCAATCAATCCAGGAAGAGCTGATAAGATGATAGAGGCAAGCACTGCCATTGGTGTGTAGTACAGGAACTTCATGAACAACTCTAAGGCGACAAACACCGTGATAGACATGACGATGTTTGACACTGTTGACCTGGCCCCTGCACTGAAGTTCACAGCTGTTCGGGAGAATGAGCCTGCAAGATGTTTGTTAGACACCATGACCTACATATTTTGCTTCATTTTGGAAAGCTCATAGACGGCAATCCTAATGGTCACCTGTTGCCACATAACATGAGGACAGAGATCCAGCAACATTTGAAAAACCCATTGCAATCATTTCCTTATTCCCATCAAGTTTGTATCCTCTTATCGATGCAAAGGATCGTCCAACAGCAACAGCTTCCTGAGATAGGCAATACAAGCATGCTCATTCAGTTTATCTGCATTTCACCTTCAGCATCAGATGGATTATTCATGTCAATTACCGTAAGTGCGATGACTGCACAGATGATGGCGATCTTGGCGCATTCAGCAACATGCGGTCCATTCAAATTTATCTGCTTGGCTGAGCTTGGGTTCACGCCACCGTGCACATTCTGTATGATCTTGACACCATGTTTGTCAGCTCTTGTTGCATACACAGCAGTAGTGGACAATATGACCGAGAGCAAAGGCGAAATGGCAGCCAACCAGAAGAGCTTCTTATACCTCCTCCCCTGTTGTTTCATGCATGGATTCATGATACTAGGTTAGTATAAGCAGAGTCCATTCATTGTTCAGTATGCCAAGAGAACAGAGGTTGAATATTCTTACAATGAACCGTGTGGTGAGGATGAATATGAGGAAGGAGCAGCCGATGAAGAAGTTGCCTGGGTGCCACTGCCAATGGATAAGATGGCAACGTGGTTACATTAGTTGCAGACATCAGTAAATCCATGTATAGTATGGAGCCGTTGATATGAGGGTGTGAATTATCGTTGTCTAAAACAGTGTGTTCCAAGACTAATACAGCAATCATGTGACCATGGTCTTCATCCACTAAAGTTTCATACTATATTGTCCTTTTGAACAATTATTCCAAATAATGAAACCAGAGAATAATTGTCCTTTTGTTCCAAGGTGGATGTGCTCGTGAGATCCTTGCACTCGTACCGACAATTACAGAGAGGTTATGTACGAACAAGTGGTCTTCCCAGAATTACTTCACCTATACATATCTGATCTGGGATCTGCTTCTAATTTATTCCATGTCTCAATAGTTCTTTGGTTCTGCACACTATTTTTTTTTTTTGTTGACTTACAGGTAAAGTGAGCACTGAATTACTTTGGAGAGTGAACACTGAATTTTCAACCAGATGAGCGGAAATAGACTTCTATTTTACCTACTAGAGAGGAGAGATTTCCAAAAGGTGGTTTCAGGTTACGACTTAGGACATGACAAAAATGATTGAAAAAGGTTGTCGTCTATCCTGCTTGTACTTTTCTGCATCACGGGGAGACTGGAAATTGCAGACTTCATTGTCCTTGGCAGTGACAATATTTTAAAGCATACTTCTTCAGAAATTGTTTCTAAAACAGTTCTTTCTTGTTTATCATCCAAAGCTTCCAAGTTTCAGAGTTGTATGCCACATTTTGCGCAAACAAAATCTGAGTTGTATGCTATATTTGTTGTCTTTCTGCTTTGATAATTTAAGCAATTTGCAATTAACAACTCGTGTAACCATCCATCAACATCGTGTTGCATCAACATCACCGGCCAGACGGTCTAAGAAAAAAGACGCCTACCGGATCATGAAGCGCGGAGACGACTGCCTTGATGACGGAGACGATATCAGTGCTGTTGGTGAAATGCTTGAGCCCCAGCAGCCCCTTGAGCTGCTGCAGACCGATGACAATAGCTGCGCCTCCCATGAATCCGACGATGGCCGCGTGTGACAGGAAATCCACCAAAAATCCAAGCCTGGGACGACGTGATACAGACACAGGTTAAAAACACCAACATGAAGCGCAACGTATTAGAAACAGAGCATATGTATTTGCACGTGTAAGCAACGTGCGCACCTGAACAACCCGAACGAGACCTGGAAGACGCCGGCGAGGAAGGTGACGGTGAAGACGATCGACCGGTAGGCCACCGGGTCGGCGGGGTCGACGACGTTCTGGATCATCGACGACAGCAGCAGCGAGACCACGGCGACGGGGCCGATGGCGATCTCCCGCGACGTCCCCATGATGGAGTAGATCAGAGGCGGGACAACGCTCGTGTCTTCATTCAAATTGAGTAGTTTGTCCACAGTTCCAAAACAAAAGGAAACAAAAACGGCATGTACTTTAGTTTGAGCACATTTGTCGTTGTAGACAAACAATCATGGATCGAGGTTTATGATGATGAGGATACTCACAAAGACCATACTGAGGATCCAGTTTGGCTAGATTGGCGTATCCAATGCTCTGCACCATCATATCCAAAGAAATTACATGTCAGTCGTCGATGAGATCACTCTGCAAATCTGAAGATGTCAAGGAAAATCTTGAAATATTCTGGCAACTGATTTGTACTATCTCATGACTTCATCTGAGGGCTTTAGTGTAAGAAACACATCTGGACCCGGCCAGCCATAATGAAGTTCCTTTGGAATCCAATACAAAAGTTACTGTATTTGTTGGTGAGTTCATTACTGATATGAAGACGTACACAGAGCGTTGGGAAGAAACAGAAACTGAACCGTGGTTTCCTCAGCAAGACAAACTGAAGCATGGAAGCAAGAGCGTATAGCATCGTCAGCAGTAGTGGAGAGGAAGAGTGGAACGTACCTGTGGGATGCCAAGGCTGGCCAGAGTTAGGCCAGCCATGACGTCACTCCTGAAGGCCTTGAGGTTGTAGCTCCTCCCCCACTGCAGCACGGGGAACACGCTCTGCAGCGCCGTCAGGACCCAGCCCCACAGCGGTTTCCGGCCGCCGGCGCCGGCGCCAGAGGCCCGGGGCCGGAACGCCTTGCCCACAGCGCCGACGAGCTCCTCGCGCAGGCTCGGCGGCTTGGGGCTGTTCAGGACGAGCTTGGCCGCCTCCGGCCGCCTGGATAGCTCGAATGCAGACACGGCGGCCGACGAGTCGACGGCTGCCGAGGTCTCCATAGCTGAAGAAGGACTGAAGTGTTTGGGGAAACTCCAAGCTCCCTGGCTTTAAAGGGAGTTTTGGAGCTGGCGTTTGGATGTGAGAATCTTGAGCTGAAGTGTAAACATCACCGTAGGAGGCGGATCGTATGCGGGGCTAGATTATTTTCACTCTCCCGTGTGTAAACATCACGGATCATATGCTGCGAGCTGCGAAATGATTCTCCGGAGGAGGCGAGTAGAGGACACCCACCATATGCATGGATGGACGAGAGCTCCCAAGGAAGGGAACTGCTTCGCTCTCGCAACCTCGCTCCCTGCAGGAGTTGGGAGGTGGAGGTGAGCCAGCAAATTGACCTGTTGCTATTTATGGGCTCGGCCTCGGCGTGGTAGATTACTGGTAGTGGTGGGCGATGGACAAGGCGCGCAAAGCTGGCCACATGCAGCGGTGGGCGGCGTCTTCCGAGTCCTCTCTTTTTCCCATATATATTCTCCACGATTGATAGTGCTGCCTGGTGCGTGACTGCTAAGTACAATTCAGAAGCAAACAGATCACTAAAACACCACTAGTATGATCCATTGACAGAGATGGGTTTTCTTGTGGTAAAACGAAAATTAGATTCTTTTTTCTATAAAAAATAAAAAATTAGAAAAACGAGGTAAAATGAAAATAAGAATTTCGTTTCTTGAAAGATTGATTTTTCTTTATAAAAAAATGGCGCAAATAGAACCCAGAAGAGTAAAGCATGAATGTTATTCCACTCCTGTAGATCAAGGCTAATAATTTTCATTCTTCACTCTAATAACTTGGAAAGATTGATTTTATCTCTCTTCTCCGGTCTACTCCATTTTACCAGCTAAACACCCCAACTCTAAAACTTTGCCAAGCAGCCACCTCCCTCGATGTGCGTAAATATGATATGGCAAGTCATTCAGCCCACTCACTTTATTATACAATCTTAATGTGTGTTTATTATCTTGCTGTTGCTCTTTCAACCACAATTTTGATCTCTTGCATGCATGCAATGGGTGAACCAAGTTTGTAATTTTAATAATAGTAAATTGATGATTTTATATAACCAATAAATAACTACCGAGCTTGTTTGAATTCTTAAATCACTATCATAATGGAAGTGCTAGGTGACTCATATAAATAAGACTGCATCACGTAAAAAAATTAGTATGCTAGTGATTGGTTAATTATTTAATATTTTTTTCTAATTGATATATCAACTTTTGAACCTTGAAATCAAAATTATAACCATTAGTGTAAAAAATCATAGATATGGTTGTTTTCCCGTGCCCAATTGGTATAAAAATATATATAAACGAAAAATGAAAGAAGTAACTTTTGGTCCACAAACCCTAAGTATATTTTGTCCATGGTAAAAGAATCATATATAACTTTTCCAATCAGATTGAAGCAGGGCACCATAACTTTTTTTGGAATCAGATCCAAAAAAACTATGGCTTCCACGTTATTATATATAGAAAGTATATATACCAAAGAAAACATTAAAAAAAAACACGACTCGGAGAGAGAGCTATATCTATATTTTGCTTTGTATCCATTCTTTGATACTATCTTTGTTCTAAAGTTATTACGTGATATATTATTCTCAACAGTCAATTATGCTAGTACTACGTAAGTATTACCTAAGCACTAAGTATTGGCAACAGCTACCGATCGAACACAGGAGGAATCAGATCGTGAATCAGGCCAAACGCACGGGAGTTACCACAGGGGAGAGGGACCGGGACTGCTCAGGCCTGACATGAACAGGCAATCTCAGGACACGGACAGGCCATGCAGCGCCAGGGCCCAGAGCGCCGACAAACACTCAGAGGTGAAGCACTGAACCTCATGTTCGCTGAAGGCCATTCGTGCGAAAATTCGACTAAAATAAGGACCACATTAACGCGCTACCAGTGCGGCGTCTCATCGCCGGCCGCCACCCCCGCCCCGTCGCCCGTCGGTCTGCCAGCACTTGCAGTTGTAGCTTGCTGGAACACCACTCCACAATGCGGGCAGAGTGGCAGTAGTTATGCTTAATGTACAGGGGCCAACACGGTTGTATAAAATCTACTGAATGAAAAAAGCAAGTGAAACACAAGGAGTTGAGTCCTAAACTCTTTACTCAGTGTAGTGGATCCTCCACGAGCTCTGGGTTCCTTCGGGGCCGCGGAACTTATTTAATTGGGACTACTAGTAAGTCCTCTGTTGTTTTGAATCAAAAGAAGCAGGAGAGCAGTTGCATTTTGCTTTGCGAAAAAAGTTACTTAAGACGTCAGTGGGGACTTCTCGAACTTCAAAGCAGCCATGGCTTTTCGTACTAAAAATAAGATGCTGATGACCATGCCCACTTGCTAGTAGAACAGAAGCTTCTTCGTTGCTGGTCCACAAAATTTAGCTCTTATCTGATTCGACCACAGTCCACACCAGGGGATGCGTGCGCCCCTATGCCAGAAGAACCTAAACAAGAAAAACCTGGACGGTTTACTTGAAAAACTGATAAAAACAGTTTTTCCTACGGTACCATGGCTTGGTTTCTAGGATAAAAGGATCTATTTTAAAAACGAGTCAAGTAGATTTTTCTGAAAACTGCAAAGAAAACCCATGAAAAAGGGACTAGTTTCCAACGGTTTTTATAACCCTTCCGCTATGACTATCTATATGTAACGCCTCCTCGAGGCCGGATCCGCTTGCATCAGTTACCTTTTTTATAGGACATACGCTGTCCTTACAGACCAACATAAGTCTTTTCTATACACATTTGTCCTCACTCGTGCGCATCCGAGAATAACTTTCCGGTCGGTAACCCATCCTAAAATTGCTCCAAGCCAAGCACGCTTAACCTCGGAGGTTTTCGGAGCTAGGCTACCGGAAAAAAAGTTGTAACTTGTTAATATGAGTATCCTATTAATCCTATTAAACCCTAAATCAGAGTGTCACATACTACCCCTTTAAGAGACCGACGTCCCCGTCAATCAATCCCAAGCTAGGAACCTCTCTCTAACCACGTTCATGTGTCCAGTACCAGCGCATGTGTCATGCTGTGTGACCACTCTAAATTCACATCAGCCATACACACCATACCCGCGCAACTACGACACACGCGCTCGTGAAACCGCGAGAGTCGGCTTTGATACCATTATGTAACGTCCCGCCTCCTCGAGGTCGGACCCGTTTACATCAGGTAGCTTTTTTATAGGACATAGGCTGTCCTCAGAGACCAACAAGCACGTTTAACCTCAGAGGTTTTCGGAGCTAGGCTACCGGAAAAAAAGTTGCAACTTGTTGATATGAGTATCCTATTAATCCTATTAAGCCCTGGATCGGGGTGTAACACTATGTACTTAATTATCAAAAGCGAACAAAGTTATTTACAAGTTTTTCATTAATCAAGCATCCTTTGGGTTTTGCCATTCGTAAAATCGCCCTTCGAGTTTGCTAGTTGGCTATATGCTCCAATTCGTAATATATGGTATTTTTTTTTCTATAAGACATCAAAACAAGTAAATTGGTCTGTAGTACATCGCAAAACTTGATTTTGTCTCGTGGATACTATAAAATTATGATATTTATAAAACACACTCTAAGCAGAAAATGAATTGTTTTGAATTTTTATGCCACTCTATCTGTATGTCAAATATTTGCATTGGTATAATAATTAACTTCAAAATATGATCTATTTCTATTTTCTTGCTAGATAAATATCACAATTTCATACTAGTATTAATGAGACAAAATATGATTTATTTTTTTGCTAGATAAATGTCACAATTTCCTAGCTAGACAGTTTCATTTTATACTACCAAGCATTCCTAACTTTCTATTGTCTTTTCTGATTCTTGGATGAACTTGCGAGCTGACACACACACACGCCGTATGATCTGCAACTGCAAAGACTACGTACTGGCCTAATTATTGCCAGCAGGCATCATACCGACCACCACGCTCGTTGTGACTGAGTACCTGTCTCTGCTTGTTTGCAATTGTTTGGATGCAAGTACGCGTGGATTACGTAAAAATCACAGACGATTTAAGGTATATATGCATGTGATGGAGCATTACACGATCTCTTCAGCGTTGGTGTCCTCGATCTGGTAACGTGTCTGGATCGAAAATTATTTCTGCTAATCTTTAGTTTTGCACGAGGAGGTTTCATATATATGTGACATCGTGAAAGCCGCAGACGATAAGAAGCGCTCTATAACCATCTTATCTGCATCTGAAAGAGCGTATGCCACCACACTATAAGCCTGAAATAATATCAGCATTTAAAAACCCTTTTTGGAAAGCAACAACGGTACTGTATCTGTGTGGACAACCATTTCAATTTATTAAAAACGGAAAGAGTAGATACCGTGTAGCAGATCCAATCACGGAAGCATAAGACCAAAATTACAGCGAATCAATATAATGAAGAAGCCTTTTTTGAACCTATATAATGAAGAAACTTAGTACAGTTTTATTGGAGGAGCCCATTATTTTTTTGAAAAAAAATGGAGGAGCAGGTGAGCAACGGCGACTTATCAATGTGTCGCACAACACAACTGATTGCATAAATCTGGGTCCACGCTTCTATCTCGCTCTCTATCAGTGTCAGCACACGCGCTGAAAGCTTATCCAGTGTGTCACCTTCTCGTTAAGGTAAACCGACCTGATCAATAAGTATCCACTTTTAGAGGCCATAATTTCAGCAAAATATAGTGCATAATGCTGCAACTGAATACGTGCTCCACACATTCGACGGACAGTTGACTGTCGTACACATGCTTCCTTTCATATCTTAATTTCCTACAAATAAATTTGTCTTCTCTCTCGTAGACACATTGATAAGCATGTCTCTGGTTTCCCCCGTCGCATTATCGTCATCATATCCTAAGCTCGTAGTGTCACAATGCAAAGCTAAAGCCAAAACCAATTCAACGATCATCAACACAAACATGAATAGGAAAACATTTGCAGAATATTTATAGGCACGCTTAACTTCCTTTCTTAACTTTATTGCTACCTTCCAGAAATGTTTATATTATGGGACAAAATTCCCATATTTAAGATAAAATACTTACAACAAGGCCCTTCACAAATCTTCCATAAGAACACTCTTGACCCCTCGTATAGGATAGTTTCTATAAGATTTAATAGAGTATCATATAGACAAAAATAACAATGTGGCAACTGATTTAATGATGAAAGAGAAGCCGCCCCTAATAAAATTCATCAAAGTCAACGTGGCCAACAGATAATCCGCCCTGATCGTATTATTTTGTTTCGCCGCTTCCTCCATCTGATACATTGAACCTGGACACAGTTTGACTTCCTCTTCCGGCCTCTCAGTTGTGTCATCTTGCTTGTTCCTCTCGAGAAACTCCCGTCACCTAACCCACAATCGCGTCCACATTCCAAGCGACCCTCCGCCACCCGATCTGGCAGTGGCAGGTATAGTACGCCCACCTCCAATGGTGGGACCCGAGAACACAAAAAGGCACTCATCAAGAAGGAAAAGGTCTCATCTCTGCTGAAGCAGTACTGTAGAGAAGAACATCATAGTAAGAAAAGGCTATCTTTGTTCTTTTATATTTACTCGATTTTTTTAATCTTTCTTCACCGGTAGAAGAAATCGAAGAGAATTTTGTTAATTTCCCTGTTTTCTGGGCCTTTGGTTCTTGTTTCAGTGAACTGCTTTATGAACTGCTATCAGAACTGACCTTGACGCTTGAGGTTCATTAAGCACTATGGCGAATTTGGTGTTCATTTTGACTGTTTGTTTGGCTCCGTCAGATCGATGGGACAAGGTGAAATGAGTGTCTACCACTCACTTAGTGCTGTTAATTGAAATTACCGATGAGTATTGAGTATGACTTACTTGATCGGTTTTACCGAGTTTAAGAGACCACTTTCCTGCTACCATTTTCCTCAGGAAGCTCCCGTTATACTTGAACTTTTAACTTAGGTCACAGTGACGCCTTAAAGTTGTATTACTAGTGGCTTTCTTCCTAGTGGTATCACAAAGGAAGAATACGTAAATTTTCCTTCTACTGTCGTGCGTGAAATCTGATCTTGACAAGCAATTGACTGAACATTCCGGTTGATCCAGAACCCCCCTGTTCTATACTCGAGCAGAGAGGGAGACACAGCCTCGCTGGCATGGAAAGATTGATCCAGAATCACCCTGTCTATATTTACTTGTATGAGCTAAGAATTCTCTCTCTTCTATGCAAGGCATAATAAGAGCCGTCAAGAGTGCATAGAATCTGTTAGGCAGTGCTTTAGATAGAACCTCGCACCACACCATTGTTGCCTCGTCAGCCCGTGCAACATGCATGTCTGGATCTGACTGAAGAACTGCTGAAATAATGCATAGCCTCCCTTTTGGCTTAAGACTTTGAGATCTTTGACTAAGTTGATGCAGTTGACAGCTCAGGAAATGGAAAGCGAGCCATTAGCCTATGTTGATTACTATCTGTCAAACCCGCGTGCCGACAATCCTGCCACATCCATAGACAACTCTGTAAATAGAATTAAAAAAACTGCATTATTGAGGCTCGATTGCCTTGATATTTTGTCTAGTTCAGTGTTGCATAGTTCATCTAGTTCAGTGTTGTGAAATTTTTGGACTGAATAGCACTAGCAGGAACTAAATTTCTACTGGTACAAGAATAAGTTAAACTTGATGTGCTCAATAGGGATGTAGTTGTTTACTTAAAAGGGTTTTGACAAATGAATGTTTTCGTCTCTTGAGCCTTTTCTCAATATGAAGACAATATCCCTGTCCTTTTCTAGTCAATGTTGAAAATTCGAAAAATATAAGACATTTGCATGTATGCTCCAGAAAAAGTTGAAAAAAGAACAGATTAGTACACCAATTGAAGATTTCTTCAAAAATAAAAAGTTAAACGCATGGGAAGTAGAGTATGTTTGACAGGTTAATGAGTGTCGAAAGTGCCTAGCATTCTATATATTCAGGATGTTCTTTTCTAGACAGTGGAAATCAGAATCCTCCATGCTTAATATGCTCATATGTCACTAAGCAGTATCCATTTATTGTGAGAAGTCTCCTTTGTGGTGTTTGTAGCCCTGAATATGAACCAAACTTCTTTCCAGGGATAGTGGAATTCAGAATGCTCCATACTTATGCCTATTTCCCTGGTCTAAATGCCTAAGGCCTTTTTTTTTTCTTCTTCTTTTTTTTTCATATTGGTGTTTGCCTGATCCCTGATTATCAACCACACTTTAACGTCATTGGCAGTCATGGACAGCTGTTAAGATTCGTAAGTATGACGTAGCTTTATTAGATGCCTCTTTTAGATGATAAGAAGGTATTTGTTATATAATATCAAACCGGCCATATTTTGAGTGCTCAAGTCAATTCTAACCTATAATATATAATTTTCTTCCATCAAATACAAACGTCGTCAGGACACACTAATTTGTATTGTTGTTCCTCTCATCCTCCTCTGACATTCTTTCGACTTCTGCTCTGTGTTTGTAAAATGATTTGCAACTTGGACTTGGCGTTCAGCAAGCATGAGCTGTGGAATAACCTATTTCATCACGGAGCTGTGTTCCCTGCAACGATCTGCATCTAGTACAGTTTCCGACGCAAGTTCATAGTTCGCTTCACATTTTGGCACTATTAAAATAAGGGTTGACCCTGATCATGGCTGAAGAGCCAATAATCCATCTGCGTGTATATAATGGACCGTCGATAGCTCCTTGAGAATGCAAGCAAGCAGCTGGGCCTTTGTGGGTTCGTCCCTTCTGCTAGGCATCACCTTGTAGGTTTTCTGAACTTACATCTTTGATATGCTTCAACATGTCAGAAGTTGTGTATGCAAGAAACAGCTCACGAGTTGTGCTGGGTGCTTGTTGTAGTACATCATGAATTTCCTGTGTGGTTCTGGAAACAAAAAGTTAACAGAGATCTTGGTTTCGTTTCTTACTGTCGATCATTTTATTCAGCTCAGTGTCGAATGACTAGCACCTTGGTTGCACCATGCATGCAGATAGTTATGCTTTTGCTTTTGTTAAAAAGAAATATTGCCTTTTCATCTGAAACTTAGTGGACTGATTGATGTATGACTTACTGCTTGCTTCTTGTATTACCATGCGCTGCGGACTGATTGACGCATCACATCACAGGTAGTACCGGCCTTCTGAAACCAGCCGTCGATCAGGCAGCAACAACCATGCCGCGCAGTGTGTCTGACGTGGGCGACGACGCCGACATCGGCAGCCGGACGTCGTCGCACCGGCGCATGGACAGCACCCAGGTTCATCACGGCTACAAGGTTGGTGTCCCGCCGACGAAGAACGTCATCACTGAGTTCTCCGACGCCATCAAGGAGACATTCTTCGCGGACGACCCGCTGCGGCAGTACAAGGACCAGCCGAAATCCAGGAAGATCTTGCTCGGCCTGCAGCATTTCTTCCCGGTGCTCGAGTGGGGAAGGAGCTACACCCTCGGCAAGTTCAAGGGCGACCTCATCGCCGGGCTCACCATTGCTAGCCTCTGCATACCACAGGTCAGTGAACCTAATTACACGTGGTTGTGCTCTGGCTGACCAGCACATGCATGCATATATTGCTGTTGCTGGGACGACAATCTAATGAACCATGGCTTGAACCAGGATATCGCTTATGCGAAGCTAGCTAACTTACCACCACAGCACGGATTGTGTAAGTCTCTCTTATGTCTCCTGGATGAGTTTTGGTTGCCATCTAGCCTCAGACACAGACAAGAAAGGATTTGACACTTGCTTTAATTCCTGCCAAAGTTTGCTCTTCTCTGATTGCCTGATCATCACGTATTAACACCATCATCACCAACTGCAGATAGTAGCTTCGTGCCACCATTGATATACGCACTGATGGGCAGTTCCAGGGACATAGCTATTGGTCCAGTGGCCGTCGTCTCACTGTTGCTAGGCACCCAACTCCGGGCTGAGGTTGATCCAAACAAGAATCCAGAGGAGTATCTTCGGCTAGCATTCACGGCGACGTTCTTCGCCGGGATCACTGAGGCAGCGCTCGGATTTTTCAGGTGAGTGGCTCCTGGTGATTTACTGCTGAGTGCTGACAGTTCTTATGCTCTCGTCTTGGAACAAACAGCTAAAGTCTATGGCAACACCCTGCTGCAGGCTAGGGTTCATCATAGAGTTCTTGTCTCATGCTGCCATCATCGGATTCATGGCGGGTGCCGCAATCACCATTTCTCTTCAGCAGCTGAAGGGATTCCTTGGCATTGCTAACTTCACTAAGAATACTGACATCGTATCAGTCATGAAATCGGTCTGGGGAAATGTTCACCATGGGGTGAGAATATTATATTACGTTATTGATGGGAGCTTTCTTCCTGTCTGAAGATAATTATTTATCCATACACTTGAGATAACTCATGTTTTTGTTGTTCCTGCAGTGGAACTGGCAGACCATATTGATCGGAGCATCCTTCCTTGCATTCCTTCTGGTTGCCAAGTACATTGTAAGACTTAATATAACTTGTTCCAGAATTTTATCTTTGCTAATCCTTGAGGATTGTAGTGACCATACTGTTTCATTGGGGTCATTCAGGGCAAAAAGAATAAGAAGCTCTTCTGGATCGCTGCAATTGCACCACTCACTTCAGTGATCCTATCTACCTTTTTTGTCTATATCACTCGTGCAGACAAGCACGGGGTGGCAATTGTACGCCATGCTTGACCACTCCCAATCTTCATTCCATCAAAAGCACCAAATTAAAACTGAATTAAATAATCAAGTACCACTTATTGATTACAGGTCAGGAAGTTGCATAGAGGAGTCAACCCGCCTTCAGCTAGCCTCATATATTTCAGTGGCCCGAACTTGATAAAAGGATTCAGAATTGGGGTAATAGCTGGCATGATAGGCCTAACGGTAAGATGAGACTTATTTTGAAAGAAAAACAATCCTGTTCAAGTAGATAAGAGGGAAAACGTACTCCAGTTTAGGAACAAGCTAATTAATCTACTGATGCCAACTTTATCAGGAAGCAATCGCAATAGGAAGGACATTTGCTGCCATGAAGGACTACCAGATAGATGGGAACAAGGAAATGGTGGCTCTGGGAACTATGAACATTGTCGGTTCAATGACTTCTTGCTACATAGCCACTGGTAAACAATTCATTCAGCTGAAAATCAATTCATCACCACAGAGAAGTACTATTCTTCTGAAGAAATTGTTTGTTGTAGGTTCTTTCTCACGATCAGCAGTCAATTACATGGCTGGCTGCAAAACAGCAATTTCCAATGTTGTTATGTCGATTGTGGTACTTCTAACACTATTGTTGATCACTCCATTGTTCAAATACACTCCCAATGCCATCCTTTCTGCTATCATCATATCGGCAGTGGTTGGCCTGATTGACTACAAGTCAGCCTACCTAATCTGGAAAGTTGACAAATTAGATTTTCTAGCATGCTTGGGAGCATTTTTTGGAGTCGTATTTGGAACCGTGGAGTATGGCTTGCTCATTGCGGTAAGGCTCACAATCATTTATTATACACTGCCTAGTACCAATGACTGAGTTCTGTACATATTAGACAGAGATCTGATGCCTGTTTTCCTTTTTGTGAATAGGTTATGATATCGCTCGGCAAAATTCTTCTCCAAGTAACACGACCAAGAATAGCTTTACTTGGAAATCTTCCAAGAACAAATATATTTAGGAATGTTGAACAATATCCAGACGCTACCAAGGTTCCAGGGGTGCTAATTGTTAGAGTAGACTCCGCTATCTACTTCACAAACTCCAACTATACTAAGGAGAGGTAAAATGCTTACTTTTGAAAGTAGCTTCACTAGTGGAAGTACAGGGTTTAACCTTTAGCATGTCTTATTTTTCACTAGTGGCATGGATCCAGCTTTTGTAGACAAAGTAGGCTAAACTGTGCCTTTCAGGCATACTGAATACGGTCAGGTTGAATATACAAGTATAAATAAAACGGAAACAACACATCGCTATGATTACAAGACATGGAATATGAACTGAACATTCTACTTTGAAATGTAAATTCTACTTTGAAATGTACCATGCCAGGCATGCTTAGCACTTTTTGTTTAGATCCATCTTTTACATTATACTTTGAAATATTCTTTTTTTTGAAAAAATACTTTGAAATATTCAGAACTTAATTAGGTGGATGTGACTAGTAAAGTTCCTGTTTGTCTATTCCAATTGATTTTTCCTTATTTAGGACTCAATTTTGCATTTCCCTCTAAAGCAAGTGCAAACAATGATATTCATTACTGTCCATTATTCAGAATCCTGAGATGGCTTAGAGATGAGGAGGAACAACTACAGGATCAGAAGTTACCCAAAATTGAGTTTCTGATTGTTGAGCTATCTCGTAAGGATACGGCCAACTAATCATATTTCAAAACATTTATAACATTCTTTTAAAGCACAAATATATATATATATATATATATATATATATGTAACATTGTTCTAATTCAACAGCCGTAATTGACATCGATACAAGCGGAATCCATGCCTTGGAGGAGTTGTTGAAAGCACTTGAAAAGCGTAAAATTGAGGTAAATGGCCAAAAAATAACAATCAACTTTTGCAATGACAAGCAGTCAAGCGGTTCTGCTACCGTAAAAATTGACAACGGAAAAAAAAACTTTTCACTAAGAACAAAATTCTGCCTGTCACTTACAGCTAGTTCTTGCAAATCCGGGGCCAGCAGTGATCCAGAAGCTCCGCGCAGCAAAATTCACAAACCAGATTGGCGAAGACAAGATATTCCTGACGGTCGGTGATGCAGTGAAGAAACTTGCTCCAAAGGCAGTGGATGATGTTTGAAGAAGATGCATAACTGTACAGGTGGAACAAGGAAGTTTGAACTAGCTAACTTCAAGTTTGTGAGTGTGGTTTTATAGAGAGCAGAAACACGGCAGTGAACTAGTAGCATGGTTTGTCTAAGAGTGATTGGTGAATAATAAAGAAGACGCACGAAAGTTGTGGCTTGTCAGATTTGTGAGATATGGTTGGATAAAAAAGGAGATGGTGACTTAGTTGGGCACGCGCATGAGCGCTTTTATGGTTGTGGAGTGTGTTGTCACGCACTCGGGAGAGGGTTATAATCGGATAACGATCCATCATACAAGAAAGCACTTGGGATATGGTTCTGTGTTATAGTGATATATCGTTTTTTTTTTGTTTCAATTTCGTTGGTATGATAAGGTTTTACACTTGGCTTGTACTATAGTAGTATTTATTAGTTGTTTACCTGAGACTTGTTTCCGCACTTATGATTAAATTTGATAATTGTGTCATTTGTGAGAAATCAGTTTTGCATCCTAGAGCTACCGCAAATAAGTCTATTACCACAGGAAACTAGCTAAATGTTCAGCTGCGACGGCGAAGCAGAAATATATGAGGGCTGAGGCTCACCTGTCCCACCGAAATCGGCTAGGCCAATCACAGTTCGCCGCCGGCTGTCACTCGGCGACAACCAGCAAACAGTCGCTGCCGCACCGCGATTGAGCCTACGGAACTGGGAAATCCCGCGGCGCGCCAGTGTTCCGCGGGCAGCAGCGCCACTGCACACTTGCCGACTTCCCCACCAGCACGCGCCAGTCGCCACGCTTCCGCCCGGCCGTCGGTTTCGTGCTTTTGGCGCTCGTAGTCGAAGGTGCCGCCGCCGATGCCGAGCCGCGGCCGCGCTGGTTCCGTTGGTCGGCCCGGACGGGAGGAGTCTGGGCCCACAGGGAGGACCCGGTTTAGGTTAACCTTGGGCCTCGGGCTTCACATCGCACAGGCCGTGCTGCTTTTTGGACTTCATTTGCAGTTGGAATCATGGTTATACAGCTAGGACCTCGTGTCTGTGCTCAAAAAAAGAAAAAAAAAAAAGCTAGGGCCTGGTGGGCCTCTAACAGCAACCATCACCTATCTTCTTCCTCGCTCCGCTGCTCGCGGCTCCTTCCATCGAAGTCCATCGGCCGTCGCCGCCCAAATCAGAAATCGCCCTCTTCCCCCTTCTGCCATCATCCCTCCATTCCATGATGACGCGATCCAGGAGACACTGACCTCCCAACTCCTCGTCCAGACCTCCACCCATGGCCCCGCGTTCCCATGGCCTCGGTACCCTCCCGCTCCCGCCACTCTCATCACCGCGCCTCTCAGACCGCTCATCGCTCATCGCTCGCTGCCTCCTCTCCGCTGCCTTTCTTCTCGTCCTCCCGCGAGTGGAGTTGCCCGGGACCCTGACCATCCGCCGCTCGAGGATTTACCGGGAGTAGATGCAGCGGAAGCCGGAGGCTTTAGCACGATTCGCCGCTACACTTCTCATTGATCACGCCCGCGCGCCGGGGACTGGCCCGGTTGGTACGGCGGCAACACGCGCCCTCTCCTGGCTCATCTCGAAGACCCGAACCCTGATAGTATCTCGTGCTCATTCCCAAGTGCTCAAGGAGCATTCCCGCAAGCACCTGTCGCGCACACATGTTTGCGGCGCTCTAGTATCCCTTCGCGATTGAAGCCCAGGCATGCCGCCGTGGGGTGCGCCTGGATTCCACTTGATCATGTGAGGCTGCAGCTAGGCAGAGATGATTGCCAGTATCCAATCAGTGAATTCCATGGATGTCTGCAGCCAAATTGGCCTCGAGATTGGTGGTTCAGCGCATAGAGGCCCCCGTTGATCCATCAGGGCAAGGTTCCGAGTAACCAGCACTAACGCACTATCATGGAAAGGTACAATCAGATACCGAGCGAGCGAGTGCGGCCAAATTTTGAGTTATCTACAATGCCGTGATCTTGTGATCAGTGAATTGTAGCAGGGTGCCGATAATGGGGATGCTGTGCCAATCATGAAGAAAGTTTTGGATTGGGAAATGAGCGGTCGGTTCAAGCACATTCATTTGCACATGTATAATGATTGGGCATTCTGTGAGTCGTGGCTTGGATTCAGCATTTGAGTTATTTAATCGGATGCTTGGTAGGAAGGGGTACTTGTTAGGCAAACACAGCAACTATGCTATATCTTGTTTGATAAGTGAAGGGTTGAAATGTTTGATTATGTTGTTATGCAGATTAATGTCCACACACCCAGGAAGCAGAAGGATCCTCTGCATTTTACTCCAGGGCCATTGGTAGTCACATGCATCCTCCGGAAGTTATTTTTTGACACCAGGAGGGAATGTAAAGCAAATGTGCATACATACAGAGCACTTGCTTGTGCTCTGTGAATCTCAGTTAGCCAAGTTGAAACGTGTTGGCCTCGTCCCAAATATGTGTATACATACAGAGCATTAACGTGTACAGAAATTTACTAGTGAGCTTGTTGAACAGGGTACGTCTATCTGCACAAAACTGATCAAGGGGTTTGGAGTATTGATGGTGGCAGAAAGGTGACGCTGATGCTTTACTAATATTCTAAATGAGAAAATACAACAACCTCACCTGAAGGCTATTGTGGCTCTATAAACTATAAGTATGCTTTGGATCAGACACAAAGAAAAATAAATGGTTGTGAAATTATGACCTGATGGGTGGCTTAAACTGAAATACCGAACCGCTTTGGCTCCCAAGTGTTCGATGAAATTCAGAGTCGTGGCTTCTAGCTTGTACCTGCATGAAGGTACGTTTCTATCTTTTCTTTCGTTTTGAGATCTGGATTTTACCTTCAAGAAACAACATTGGGTGTTGCTTGTCTCAGTTCTGAGCTTGCAAAAAGTATTATATACTGGTGCCTTCAATATCCTAAAGTCAGGGTAGGATACTGAGTAAACTGACGACAGGTCTTACTCAGGTTCTTGCTTTATGTGAGACGGGTAAAGTGGGGATTTGGCTATAGAATGTTCGATGCAATGGTGGATCATGGCTTATGCCCAAATGGAGGTACCTAACTCCGTTCATTTACTTCTCTTAAGGATATCTCGATAGGTCTTCAATGAATGTTTATTACAATTATTTCAAACTGCTTCTCTCGCTTAATGAAAGGGCATAGCACCTGGCATGTTTCCTTCAGAAAAAACAAAACAATTCTTCCCATGCTTTTCCTAGTTACGCGTTAGCAACACTAACAAAATGTAACGCTTTGAAGTACTCCCGATGGAAAGTTTACAGGTACATGCTCGTATGTTAATAATAAAATGTTTTCATGTACATTTATGGTCAAAATTTTGAAATTGCTCGTATGCATTCTTAGGATGGAGTAACAACGTAACAATATCCACAAAAATGTTTTCACAACAGGATAGGCCTTTTGGTATGTTTTGATTATCGTTCTCTAACATTTCAATTAGGCTGGAACATAAAGGAAAATGTCTATTATTCTTCAACATTACGATGATCGATAAGGGTGAGAAATCAAGGGAAATGCCTTTGTAAGGGAAGAAAAAGGATGTGTTTGATTTTTAAAAGAAAAAGAATGTTGCCATTCACATCATACGCAACATGCGTGCCACGTAATGGCAGTCATCACAAGGCGCTGTTCTGCAGCCTAAAATCATTATGTTGTAAGATTTGTCTCTCAATCAATCCGGCAAGAGGACACGGAAAATACAGCAATAACACTAACACGAGATGTGTTTGATCCTTGATATCTGGTTCCATGCTCATACAACACATGCATATTTAATAACTTACATATATAGTCACGCGTCATTTACTTATCGTGTGGGAACTTGGCAGTGGGCGACAATATCAACATACTGCGGCCAGTAGAACCGGCGACACACGTATGGTCCGTGACCTTTTTTTTCCTGTTCAGTGTCACATTATTAAACTTCTTGTTACGTTGGGCGCGTATAGGTAGTATACTAGTAGTACTAATACATACTGCAGACTGCAGTATGTGCGCACTGCACACTACTGTATTAAATAGAGAGGCAGTCGCAGTACCGGACTGGGGCAGCTCACGTACTGTCCGTGATCTACTTCAGTTTCTGATGAAGAAGCAGTACATTCTTAAAGCGACATGTCAGTTCTATAGTAAGTTTGCCCGTGTCATGCATGCATATAACTAACTGGTTAGCAATGTGTTCAGTTAATAATTTTATTTAATTGTCTTGCAAATTGCATGGTTTGAGACTGTAAGCACGTTTTATTTTTTTTGCCAAGGATTGTAAGTGCATTAATACACAGACACTTAAGATGTCTACATTAAAATATCTACACTGATGATCTTTTCCCATCAAAATATACTCTACTTCTCATTTGAGATAGATGAGGAAATATATTTTTGTATACATACTTTCCTTTGTAATCAGGATTATTTCTTCTGTTGGAAAATTTGGATTATTGTTGACATTTATTGCTTTCAAAGTGGCGTATCTGCCTTTTCGTTTATGATCTTTTTATTCTTACGTTGATCGCTATCAATCTCACGAGTATCTTTTTCAGCTTGTAGCAGATGTTAAACATCTTCCAGATGCAGACATACATATATCGCTAGGAAACCTGATATTTAGTAAGAAGTTACAAGGCCATAATGCAACAGAAGTACTGCAAATAAGCCCAGGGATACAAAATAACAAAAGAACAGCGCAGGGGCATACGTTGATTTAGTAGATTACAGATGAAGCGAGGTATCAACATCTACATCACTCCTAAAGCTTGAATTCTGCATTCCTCCCCATGAGTTCGGCGGTGGCAACGAGGTCCTTGACCCGTTGGCGTCGAGCCCATGCAGAGGCTTCGACGGCCTGATCAAGTCCGGGTGCAGGAACCACCTCGGCTGCTCGTTGCTGTGCACCGCTTGCAGGCCAAGGTTCAGAGAAGACATGGTTCCGGCGCGGTCAGTATCTGGAGCATGTACCCTCTGCAACTCTCTTCCTTCTCTCATCTCCTTCACCTTCTGCAGGTTTCTGAACCTCTCCTGGAGGAGAGCTATGGAGGATGTGTGGACGATGGAAGGGGAGGCCTCATTGCCGTGCCTTCCCATTGGAGAGGTCGGCAAGCCTGCTAGCTTCGGCTGCTTGTTGGTCAGTTGTATGTTGGTGTTGTGGCGGTGGTGTGTTGTGTTTGGAAGTAGCAAGGTAGTACTAAGTGCGAATGGCGGGGCTGATCGAGGAGAGGGTTTGGAGAGATGGGGTATATATAAGGGGGAGTGGAGTGGTGTCCTCTTGCACTCACTCATAGTGATTGCGTGTGTTTCTGTGCCAACTCCAATGGATCCAATCTTTGTTGGCAAAGCAATTCGCAGTGGAGAAGGAAAGGGAATCAGGGTGAGTGATGGAAAGTCCAAGAAAGAAAGGGCCTCGCGGGGTAGTGGTGCAGTGTAGTATAGGGGGTTTGGTGATTGGATGTGAGGGCTGGGGAGCCGCTTTTTAAAGGTGGCGGAGTAAGGGTGGAGAGGTAGTACAAAGCAGCGTGGCGCCTAGCGCTTGGCCTGTGATTGTGGAGGGGAATATGGCCATATAGGATTTTGTGACGGTCTTTGTCCTCTAACTCTTGCCATGGAAGCGAGCGTGGGGGCCTTTAAACCTTTTCTTTTTCAAGGGGTTGCTGGCTCTTCTTGTCCTTGCCCTCCTTGTTTCGCAATGTTTATCCTTACCTTGTTTGATGTCATGGATTGGGACAGGAGCGCCCCCAAGGCGGTGAACCGTTCCAATACTCTTGATTTCTTTCTTTAACCTTGGGGTTTTGTGCAGGGGTTGAGTCACTTTGATGCTTTCTGTTGTTTGGTGTTGCAGGTTTCTAGTGCCCGGGCGAAGCATGAGTTAGTGCTCCACCCAATCAACCAGCCAGATGAAGAGTTAAGATTGGTTTTTTATTAACGCCTACCAGCTCTCTGATTCATGGATTCTGTTCTGTACTAGGTACAGTTGGACCGTTCGAGAGCAAGTTGGAGCCCTTTTTATTAGGGGGAGCAGGTTTAACGTGATTACATATTCTACGGTGTTTTTAAATGAGGTCAAGTGTGCAAGAGTAGTCACATACAAGACCAAAGCATAGGCTAATGCCGCAAGAAACAAACACTAAAAGCTTCGCGCATGATCTCAAGTCTATGCTACCTGTAAGCATGCAAATCAAGCAAAGTTCTCATGTCTCTCTATGGATGCGATATATATGGCCCGTTATTGTCACTCAAATCAATTATCAGAGCACTCAATTTTTTTTATTTTTTTTTTTCGTGACGCTTGCTGGTGTTCTCTCTGATCGTGTGGGCGCAGGCGTTCATGTGTGTGCATGTGTGGATGTTTAGGAACTGGGCGCGCCTCCTTTTCGTTTTCAAATGAGGTTTGCGTCACTGTTGGTCAGAGAGGGACCGGCCGCGTGTGCGTGTCATAACTTGTGGATCCATATCTCAATTATGTTGTCAACAGGCTGGGGGGCTCCATATATGTATGCATCAATCATCTGTTATGTCTTGTAACTACACGAATACATTGTCAAGGTCGTAATCGATGCCTGTGTTGATCGATTATTGACAGAATCCCACGCCTGGGTCCAGACCAAACTCAATTATATACGTGAAATATGATTTGTGGTTTCAGTGTTCCGAGCTATCTAGCTCAACCTAATAAGCTAGTACTAAAATGGACTGAAGTACTGTCTTCCTATATGGTTCAGAGATTAAGCTTGCGCGCAGTTGCATTGAGTCACTTTCTGATGTATTACAATTATACTCATTCGTGTTTTTGGCACCCTTTCAACAAACCGTGTTTGTTAGCCTTGTTGATCCGTACGTGGAGCCCATGAAGTAGTATTTGGTACAAGTACACGCAAAAGGCAAGTCGATCACTGGGGTATAAAAGTTTTTATGATATACTACTAGACTGCTTATTCATCAGACATTATCGCTAATCATACCTTGACTAATTATAGCTGATTGAAAGGAAACTCGTACCTTATACAACCAAAACGATCGACATTGTGCTTCATCAGAATAATAGCAAGGTTAATAATAAAAATATTGATTAGTATGTGTTCCAGATTGGGTCAACTACCGAAATGAATATACCTCATAAAACGCGCGCATTTTGATGGAATAATAACGAGGCCAGACCCGGTCACCGGGCTCGCGGCCAGCCCGCTGGGCAGGTCGCACGTCAGGCGTCACCTCCAGGTGCAGCGACTAGCGACTAGCGAGTGCTAGTGAGTGTCCGTCTCCTCTGGCCCGCGTGCGCAGGTAGCTTAGCTAGCGACGATTTGATGATCTGCGCGCGGCGGCAGCAGCCTCGTTGGACCGTCCTCTTCTTTCTTCTTACTAAAGCAGCCGCCGGGGGGGGGGAAGGGGGGCGGGGGAGACTGGGAGAGCCGATACATATGACGATGCGACCTGGGCTGGCGGCGATTGACGATACCGGCGCGGCGCGGCTCCGTTCCTCTCCGGGCAGGGCCAGGCCGACGAGAGCGAGGCGAGCACAGCAGGAGGCCGGCCTCCCATCCGTCCGATCCGACGTCGACCTGCACACGCCTCTGCTAGCCTTTTGCGGGCCGTCGGGTTGCGGTTGGCGCGGAGCTGTTCTGTGCATATACGCGAGGCCGAGGCCGACGGGTCCGCCGCCCGCGCCCAGCCAGCCAGCGCCGTGGCGCGTAGGGCCGTGGCAGAATATCTCGTGCGCGCGCGTACCACTCCACGCGCAGGCGATCGACAGCTGGTGGGCTTCATCGCAGGCGCAGCAGCAGCAGCAGCAGTGCCGTCGTTCTCTTCTCTTCGGCTTCGGCCGGCGCGATCTGGTAGTAGTACGGTATATCGTGATGGTAGCAGTCTAGCAGATGGATGGGATGCTTCGGACGAGGCGTCTGCGTGCTGCTAGCGTACGTACGTTTCTGTATGTCTGCCTGCGTGACCCGGGCACCCGCCCAGGTAGTATTTCCCGAGATCTGGGCTCTGGTGACGACGAAGCATTTGTATAGTACTAGTTCTTTTTCTTTTCTTTTTTTTTTGAAGTACAAATTTGTTGTCCTAATAATGCTGATACCAATCAATGTAATAATACACTTTAAAGAGAAAAGAATGGAGGAAATACTATAGTACTAGTAGTATTGTATGCGGTCCTTGCTTGGTCCGAACGCGCACGTTGTGGCCTTCCGGTCGGTCAACAGTACAGCATGGCCGAACATGCCGGTGTGTTTCTTTTTTCTTTTTTTCTTTAGAACACCGTACGATGGTCGCCTGTCCGCGTAGTAGTACCATTGAGCGGCCGAGCGTCGTGTTGTGAGTCGTCGTCTCTTTCTTCTCAATCCTTTGATCCTTTCCTTTCTACAGTACTCCAGAACAGCTGATAGACACTGACTTTCAACGAAATCGAAAACTCTTGATCAAACGAGTGCATCAAGCGTTGCCCTTGGATTGGGCCGTGTGGAGAAGGCAGCGGGCCACGACGTAGTGGGCAACTGGATCCCTGAATTGGGCCAGGCCACCATGTGCTGCGCACTGCCGGCTAGATGGGCCGCTCTTGAAAGAAACCAACAATCTTGATGCCGATATTATACTATTTTCTTGAAACTGCTCCACAAGATCGCTGAATGAACCACCTGCATTACGTGTCTTTCTTGTATCAAATGCTCCACAATATACTTTCTTGCATTACGTGTCTTTCTAGTGTGTAGTGTAGGTACACTTCATCTAAAATCTGCCATTTTTTCATGGGTATGAGTATCATCTCTCTCTCTCTCTCTCTCTCTCTCTCAGTTTCTTACTACTTCGTTTACTGTTAGGCAGAAATCTCAAGTAAGGAAGGGCCTTGGCCTTTACGTTTTTGTTTAATTCAGTGCTATATTTTCTTGCATTTTGTGTGTATGGCTTTTGGTTCGAACTGATTTTGCATTGCATGAACACCCGATAGGAAACTCCGCCAAATAAAATGGAAAAACACAATCTCCACCAAATAAGAACGAATTGAAAGCTGTGGTATTGGTTGGTCTGTTCACGGTCGCGCAGTGCAGTGCAGGTAGCAGTCCCCATTTGGCCATGTCGTCCAAGCCATCTACTTCTTCTTGCGCCTACTTAATGGTGGCATCAATGTGATCGCGTGGCGCACTGTTCTAGTTCTAGTAGTAGTACATATGAAAACGACGTTCGCTTCCTTTGAAACTAAACTTTTAGCGCGCTGCCATCCGCTCGCCCGTCAAATCATGTATCCGATCGACATGCCTAAAATGCGGGACTCGTGAGTTTTCATCAAGCCAAACCAGTGGCTGTGTCATTCTCCTAATAATCTTTCCCCATCAATGTTGTCGGATGGATGAGCAGGTACCCGGACGAACGCGAGCGCCCGGTGTTTCTGACTCTGATAGGCAGGGGTCTCGTTTAATTGTATCTGGGGCATCTGTTGCCTCGTCCTGTAGCTGCAGGTGGACGGGCGGTGGGCATTCATTGACCAGGGGTTAGCGTTGGTCATCGTACGCCTTGTGCAGTTCTTTGGGCGGCGTCGAGGACAAGCTGTTTCAACTCGCCGGCATCAGCGTCGTCGCCCATGTACATGGTTCAACCCTTCCGTAACGAGGTACCTTGCACTTTCTCACAGGAGGTGCTCTAGCGCAGCTCCAGGCATGTAGAATCAGCAGTGCTGCGCACGCACCAGCTGGTAATTAAGCAACATTACCGGTCCTGTGTTCGCGACTGAATCCAGCATCTGCCATCTGTGTGTTGGTGTGGAAGAAGGTGCATCTAGACACACACACAACGCAGATTGTTGGACCAGAAGATCTGTCCGTTTCCCGTTAGGCGGCTTGAATCTAGACGTTGTGGAACGTCGATGTTATGAGGCGGGGGAGCACTGCTAATTACTCCTACCGATCGCCTTTTAGTAAGTACGTACTAGTACTTGTTACTGTATTCATTCGTTGTTGCCCTGTACAGTATAATCGACTGGTTTTATTGGCAGCAAGGACAATTA